>CM027570.2:38788026-38871110 GCA_015852605.2 Populus deltoides
GTAGAAGTTTAAGTTCAGTTGGAATCCATCTAATCTAGTAGCTTTTGACTATGAGCAGAATACTGTTAGTTTATTTTGGTTTGTCTTATAGAAGGTAAGCTTTGCTGCCAGGGTGCGTATGGTTACTGTTGGTTTAAAAGCTTTAATTACCAAGAAAAGCCAAGAGTTGTAATTTGGTGGAAGGTAACTCTGTGGGCAGGGACGATAAATCATACAACCATGGTAGAAACAGAAAGAGCATGGGCAGGAAGGCCAAGAAAGAAAGTTTTTGTTTTGATGCTGGTAATTCCAACAAAAGTGTATCTGGGCGGGTGAATGATGGAGCTGCAAAACCCAAAAAGTAGTCAGAATCAAAATACTCCATCAGAGACATAATCATCCATTGTATCTGATAACTATGGGTGTTAATAACTCAATTATAAATTACAAATTTAAATTTATTTTGCGGGCAAAGTTTTTTCTCACCTTACGAATGCTTGACAAATCTCTCTCAGCACACCCTTTACCTTTTTGCACTAAGTTAGGTAATAGGTTGTTATATTATGGGAAGTAGTTCTTTCATTATTTCAAGTTATTCATATGCATTGATAGCCTTGTGGAATTTTGCTATGTTTACCTAACCATTATACTTTAATTCAACAACTAATATTCGTGGTGTAAGATATTGTGGCAAGGTAATGGTGTCTTTGAGTTCTAATGGGCTGCTTTCCTCATCTTGACACTAGATGGAGTTTATCTGGGAGGAAATTGGTCCAAAATTCAGGGATCTTCTTGAAATGGGGAAGTCCGGAGTTATTGCATCTCTTATTGCTGCAAGTCAAAGGCTTCATACACGTGAACACGAGGTTTATTACTCAGACACCATTTCTTGTTTGACATTTCTGTTAAAATTCTAAATAATTTCAGCAAATAAATGTTAAAGATCTTTGTCAAGTTGTTGAAATGCAATTTGAAGTAGATTCTTACACTTCCATGTATATATATATATGAAGAAATTGATTTTGCTAAGTTTTTTATATACACAAGTGCATTTTTCCATTCAAACCATGGTAGCCATTCATTCTAAGAAGTGTATAGCGTAGAAAATTTAGTTGCAAAAATTTTCAAGTACTGGAGTGAAGTTGTAAGTTTTGTTGTTTTAGTGTTTTCTTTTCTTGCTCTTAGGTTCAAAGTTTATTCAGTCTAAAGAGTGTTTTGTTTTAGACTCGAATTTATGAATTTCAGACCCTTTCAAAGAATAGATGGCATTATCATATACTTTATTTACATTTGAGAAATTGACAAGTTGACAGCAAAACTTAATTGTCTCTGCCTACGGTAGCAAAAAATTGTAAATGCATTAGTAGCTGCAGTTACATTTGGCTATTGACATAAACACAAGTCTACATAAAAAGGGTAATAAAGAATGAATAGTACACCAACAAAAAAAACGAGAGTAACCACACTCAAGGGTGCAGATGTATTGAATCTTCTGGTTTGTGATTCCTTCGGCGGCCTAGTGGATGCTTGCACCTGGCACAAAAAACAGGGTACCTAAATTAATTACAGGAAACCTGCAAATGGTGGATGAGGTCTTGAAACTGTTTGCTCTATCAAGTCACTTGTTCTGTATGGGACTTGGAATGCTTGGAGGTATTCTTCTGAAGCTTGAGCCAACTTTCTTAAACGGGTTCTTCTTATCTACTTGCGAACCTCTGAAACTTTGTGAAGTTGAAGCCTTGCTTGGCACTGAAGTAGAGGATGGTAGTGCCAGCGGACGACCCTCTGCTTGAGCTTTGTTTAACCAGGCAGATAAAAGTAATGAAAGTAGAAGAGCTAGAGCAGCCAGTGCTATAGAGTATGCCTTCATTGTGCTTATGGTGCTTTTTGTGCTGACTCAAGGTTGTGCTACAGCTACTTGGTGAGTGACCTGAAAATGGTTTCTGGTATGAGAAGAGCTCAAATCATGTCGTAGTTTGTACAAGTAGAGGTGATTTATACCTAGCTTGACGGGTTTTTTTTTTTCATTTAGCAAGTTACTAGTAAAAATCTATATTGGGATCTGATAGCAGGGGGATCATGTGCTATACTTTTGACTGCTACATGTTTTAGTGACTCTGACCCGGTTTTCATTGATTTGGTGGAGTATTTATTAGAGGGTCATGTGATCTTATCACGTGATCTCAGTAGGATTAGTATTATATACAGTGTCATCAGGGCATTTGGCAGTGCTTGAGTTCAGCTTCCAAGGACAGTGACAATGGCACAGTGTTGGATCTATAAATTTGACAAACATGATTGGTAACAGCTGTTCCTGGCAGATAGTTGTGCTGCAAATGTTTCGATGTTGTATATGGCAACGTGGTCTTCGAATGCAGAAGTTTCTTGAGTGGTGATGCGTCGACCAGCCATGCCCAGAAACTGATTTGTTTCTTCCAACGCAGCTTTAAAATTAAATACGATTCAGAGAATTTTATATTTGTAAATGAAGTTGTTGCGTTTTGTACCATTTTTAATTTCTTTTTTCTTAATAGCATAGACCTTGACATATTTGTATATTTTTCCTCTACTTTTTTATTGAAAATAAATCTTTGCCTCCCATGTCAGTGATCCTCCATTAGCACCTCTATAAGAAACCAATGATAGATTTCCGACTGGAGTCTAAGGCTTAAAGAAGGAGTTCTTCCACGTATCCTTTACAAGATCGGATAAAAAAAATAATAATATAAAAATAAATATGTGGATATAATCAAAGTGTTTTTTGATATTAAAAAAAAAATAATTGTGAATCAAAAATATAATGAGTGTATTTAATAAAATAAATTGAAAATTATATACACTAATAAATGCTAAAAACAATTGATGAGTAGGATTTCAAATTATTTTTTAACATAATAGAAAAATGTGTAAGTATTGCAAATCGGGGTTATTGTATTATAATTTTTTTATTTGAAAATATAATGATGTTTACATTTAATGAAACAAATGTAAACAAATATTAACCTATAAACATGAAAAAAGTTTTTAATGCTAATTAAATATTAAAATGAAAATTTAATATTTTCCATAAAATAATATGGAAAAAACTTAACCCGATATTCTATATTGCACATGCTTATTTTTATTATTATATAATAAAATAAAAAATAATTTTAAAAAATAAAGTTGTTAGACCATTCGATTCCATAACTAGAGTCATGTGTTTGGTAAATAAACTCAAGTTGAGTCGGGTTGATTCAAAATATAATTGTATCAATATTTAATAAATAATAGTAAAATGCCATCACCTTGAATATTTTTTAAGTCAAATCAGATTTTTGTTATGTCAACTAGGTCATGTTAGATCCTTCTTAATTGATTAGGTCATATAAAATCAACTTCAATTTTGTTTAATGTACACCCAAGAAGAAAATGATCCAATCCAATAAGTCTTCTGTTTTAATTGAGATTAATTAAATTAAATTAAATATATTAGAAATTTTATTCATTATTGAAATATATTTGGGATTTATTTTATCAAATTTTGTTTAGTGTTTACTTTGTTTTTGAATAAGGTTATTGTATTTTCTTTTTAATATAAGCACTTGCTTTTTTTTATACAATCAACCATGTGTTTTTTTTGTTTTTTCCTCAATTTTTTTTCTATCATCTTCTTGCACATCAATTTTCATTTTTATTTTTATTTAATTAAATAAAATATACAGTCTAAAAATAAAGTTATTAGACAATTAAATCCATGTCATTGTTAAACTTAGGTCAATCTAAAACATTATCGGTTCAATATTAAAAAAAAAATTAAACAATGTTGTCTTTAGGTTTTTTTGTTACTTCGATGAAAAACAAAAGAGAAAAATTGCTTGAATGGTTATATAGCTCATATTTATTGATAAAGAAAAAGGCCTATTTATAGGCTTTACATCACAACATTTCTTTTTAGCATTAACCACTACTTCTATAGAATAGGACAACAAAGATCACTTACTTAGCCATAAATGCACGATTTGTTTACCTGATTAAATCTTTAAAGACTAGGACAATATAAAGCTATTATAAATAAATAATAGTAAATCTTAACACCCTCCCGTAAACTGAGATATGCAGAAATCAGTTTATAAATAAATAGACTTCAACAATTTTGTTATGCCCTTCCTTGAACCATATCCTTTGAAGAGCATACTCCAAGCATTCTTCGAAGCTTCACAAACACAACTTGCTTAAGTGATTTAGTCATAATATCAGCCACCTGATTTTCACTTTCCTTCCATGCAAAACTGGATTTTTTGAAATCTTGATTGCTGAAAAGTTATCAGAATGAATTGTTATTGGACCTTGTTGATGACTGTGAAGTGTTTCAAGCAATCTCTTCAACTAGATAGCTTGGCATGAAGATGAAGCAGCTGCAACAAATTCTGCTTATGTAGTTGACAAAGTCACAATCTGTTGTTTCTTTGATGACCACGATACAACTTATGAGCTCATCATAAAAACAAAACAAGAAGTACTTTTTCGATCTTCAATGTCTCCAGCATAGTCACTACCTGAAAAACCAATCAAATATGATTCTCCACCAGTTTTATAAAAGATTCCAAAGTCTGCAGTACCTTTCAAATAGCAAAAAATTCTTTTTGCTGACAATAGATGAACTTCAGTTGGATTCTCCATGTATCGACTGATTAAACTTACAACATGTATAATATCAGGTCTTGTTGATGTCAAATACATAAGACTTCCAACAATTTTCTTGTAAAGAGTAGAATTCGTCTTTTCTCTTGTTCCAAATCTTGTGAGTTTCAAACCAAGTTCAGATGGAGCCAAAACTGGATTGCAATCCTTTATGTGGAATCTGTCTAAAATTTCCAAGACATATTTCTTTTGTGAAATAAAGATACCAGCAGAAGATTGCACTACTTCAATGCTAAGAAAATAGTGCATTAACCCCAATTCTAATATGTCAAATTCATTCATTATAGATTTCTTAAAATCAGCAAGCATGACTCCATCATTACTAACATAAATAAGGTCATCAACATATAAACACACAATAAGTATCTTTCCATTTGCTCCAGCTTTAATATTAAGTGTATGTTTATAAGGACATTTAAGAAAACCTTCTTTAGTAAAGTATTCATCTATACAACTATACCAAGCTTTAGGTGCTTATTTTAGTCTGTATAATGCTTTTTTAGCTTGTATACCTGGTTTTCGTGACCTTGCTTCATATAACGTGGAGGTTGATCTATGTATACCTCTTTTTTTAATTCCCCATGCAAAAATGTTGACTTTACATCAAGCTGATATACGGGCAATGAGTTTTGGGTGGTAATAGATAACACTAACCGAATAGTGTCAAGCCTTGCTATCGGAGCAAACATTTTTTGTAGTCGATGCCAAATTATTGTTTATACCATTTTGCAACAAGTCAAGCCTTGTATTTATTGAATTCTCCATTTTTCTTCAATTTTATCTTGTAAACCTACTTGACACCAATAGTCTTATGTCCTTTTGGAATATTAGTCAACTCCTAAGTGTTGTTCCTTTCAATAGCGGCAATTTCATCATCCATCGCCTTCCGCCATTTTGAGTTTTTGACAGCATCTTCAAAAACTATAGGATCACAATATGAAAATGGAGCAAAATGAGTAATTAAATCGTCAATTTCAGTTACCTCATAGTCTTTTATCCATGTGGGCCTCTTTCGAATACGATAAAGAGTTTGAACTGTTGCATCAGTAGTTTCTGCTACTGTTGGTAGAATTTCAACAGCTATTGGAGTGACTTCTGATGAATTTTCAAGCATGGAGACTGCTAGATTTGGCTCATTTTCAGAGTCATTGTCAAAAACAACTTGTGTAGGACTGCCTATTCCAATTCCAAGTGTTTTCCTCATCAAAGACAACATCTCGACTGATCACAATTTTTTTTGTGAGTGGATTGAACAATTTATAAGACTTGAAACATTCACTTATGCCAAGAAAGACACATTTTCACCCTTATCATCAAGCTTCTTTCTTTTCTCATCCGGAACATGTACATAAGCTATGTAACCAAAAATTCTAAAGTGATCTACAACTGGTTTTGCCCATTTCAAGCTTCCTCGGGTGTCCTGTTCTGAACAAAAAAGGTAGGACTTCTGTTTAACACATGGATGCTCCAATTTACTGCCTTTGGCTAAAAATTCTTTGGAATGTTCCCTCTTGCTAACAAGCTTCTCACCATATTAAGGATAGTTCTATTTTTTCTCTCCGATACACCATTTATTATGGTGTATAAACAGCTGTAAGTTCCCTTCGAATGCCATGATCTGCACAAATAACTTCAAATTCGATTGAGCTATGTTCTCCACCACGATCTGTTCAAAGGGTTTTAACAGTCTTTCCTGTTTCATTCTCCACGTGAGCCTTAAAGCTTTTAAATATATAAAGAGTCCCGATTTTTGCTGTAAAAAATAAACCTAATTTTTTCGAGTAAAATCATCAATGAAGGTAATTAAATATATTTTACCTCCATTAGAAGATGGATTTATCGGTTCATAAATGTTAGAATGTACCAGCTCTAGGACATGTTTTGCTCTCCATGACTTTCCTTGAGAGAATTGAGAACGATGTTGTTTGCTAACAATGCATTCTTCATAAATTTAGGAAGGAACGTGAATTTTAGGGAGGCCTGTCGCCATATCTTTCTGTTGAAGAGTCTTTAATCCTCTAAAATTCAAGTGGTCATAACGAAAATGCCAAAGCCACGAAGGGTCTTTTATTTCAGCCATTAAACAAGGTTGAGATGTTATTATCTTCAATGGAAATAACCTATTTGAACTCGTCTGAACAACAACAATTGCTCCTATTAAAGGATCATATATCTCACAAGCACCATTTTAAATAGTTATCACATAACCCTTTTCTTGCAATTGACCAACACACAAAAATTACTTTTCAAGTCAGGAACATAAAGAACATCAGAAATTATTTCTACAAAACCATTCTTGGTTCTTATCTCGATATCACATTTTCCCATTGCATTCACAGTGGATCAATCATCAAAACTTACTACGTAATGAAAATCTTCATCTAAATAAGAAAAAGAAGACTTACATCCACACATGTGATTACTGCAGCCTGTATCCGCATACCAAACATCAGATTCTAGTTTCTGATTGGCTTCAGTAACCATCAACAAAGTTTCCACTTCCTTCTTTTCGGCAAAATTGGATTGCTCTCCCTTTTCTTTGTCATTAGGCAGCCTAGCGTAACATTTAAAACGATAATGTCTAAATTTATGACATCTAAAACATTCTACCTTGGATTTGTCAAAGTGTTGAACCCGTCCTCTGCCTCTACTTTGATATTGATCATTATAAACCTTAAAAAATTTTCTACTACCATCTTTATTGCCTCTACCTCCCCTTTCTCTACCTCTACCTCTACCCCTTCCTCAAGAATTTGAGAAATGAGTAAAGGTAAAAGCCTTAAGAGCTTGCTCATCTGTATTTGAACTTCGATTCATCTTTTATTCATGGACTAACAAGGAGCTCTGCAATTCATCAAGAGAAAGCATATCTATGTCTTTCGATTCTTCAATTGAACAAACAACATAATCATATTTTGGTGTCAAAGAACACCGTATCTTCTCAACAACGACACCATCATCCATCTTCTCACCATGAAATCGTATTTTGTTTCTTATCTCCATAGTCCTAGCACAGTAGTTGGTGACAGATTCTCCAACCTTTTTTTATAGGGCCTTAAAATCTCGTCTCAAGGCTTTAAGTTATGCACGCTTTACTCAAGTAGAGCCTAGATTTTTTTTTCATGGAGTCCTATATATCCTTGGAAGCATCTTTGCTAAGAATTGTTTCCAAGATGGGACGATCAATTGCCTGAAAAAAGTAATTTTTTGCCTTCAAATCTTTGAGCTTTCTCCCTTCCAACTCTGTTTTTTGGGCATCTGTCAAAGCTGCAGTTGTTGCTGGTTCTTCAATTCCAGATTCAATAATCGGCCAATATTTTTTTGACCGAAGGAAGTTCTCCATTAGCATACTCCAATGGTCATAGTGACCATCAAAACGTGGGATCGCTGCTTGCATAAAATTTGAATTTGATGCCATCGTTACCTGCAAAAGATGAAGAGGAGAAAAAGCTACTACTATTTTTTACTATTTTGGAGACTCACTGTTTAGAAACTTTTTCTCTTTTGTTTTTATCTTATTAACCAAGCTTTGATACCATTGTTACTTTGTTAAAAAACAAAAGAGAAAAATTGCTTGAATGGTGAAAAGACTCATATTTATTGATAAAGAAAAAATCATATTTACAAGCAACATCACAACATTCCTTCTTAGCATTAACCACTACTCCTATAGAATAAGACAATAAAGACCACTTACTTAGCCATAAAAGCATGATTTGTTAACTGAATAAATCCCTAAAAACTAGGACAATATAGAGCTATTTTAAATAAATAATAGTAAATCTTAACATTTTTAAGGTCAAGCCAGATTTTCAATGAATTGACTAAGTAATATTTGGACATGACCAATCAACCCAGCCATATAAGGTCACCCCATGCTAGGTTTAATTTGAAAAAAAAAATGTTTTTCAACATTAAGTTATGAAATTTAAACCTTTAATAGAAACCACACTTAGCACTTTAACCATGTATATTTGGTAACGTGGTGTGAAATGTTTTTCAATTAAAAATATATTAAAATATTTTTTTTGTTTTGACATCAACACATCAAAATTATTAGAAAAATATTGATAAAAAATAATTTGAAAAGCAAATCAAACCTTGGAAAGAAACACTCCCTAAATGTTTATATATTCTTATAAGAGTACGTGAGCATTTTATAATGCAAGTTATGACTATCATATACGAATATAAGAATAAAGTATCAAAATTTCAGTAAAAAGAATACATCAAATAAGGATCAATACTCAAACTCTAAAACCAATTATATTTATTACAAAAAAAAAAATCAATGGCATTAGTAAAACCTGTGATCCGGTACACATTTTACTATTTAGTAAAAAGTGAAATGATATTTTTGCTATTCTAAAAAAAAATTAAGAAGGCTTGCAATTGGGGTAAAATTATTTTTTCAATGGGTTCCATTGAGCATTACAAGATTAATTGGAAATAAATTGTTCTGCACGTTACAGTGACTTTGATGCCTTTCAATGATTTTGGTCAATCTTGTTTTGTCTTTCAATATTATTTACTTAGTAAAATTACATTAATATCCTTAAAAGAAAAAAAATATTAAACTTTCACATGAATGCTTCTTTATCTTTTTATTTTTTAAGAATAGTTAAATGATACTAGGGTGATCATTTTCGGTTCGGTTCAGTTTTTATCAAAAAAAATAACCAGACTGGAATTTTTTTAAAATAAACCGAAATCGGGTCAAACCGACGGGGTTTCGGTTTGGTTTTTTAGGGCAAAAACCGGTTCAAACCGGTTTTGCTCGGTTTTCTCAGTTTTGGCTCGATTTTCTCGGTTTTTCCGGTTTTTTCGGTTTGGCTCGGTTTTGGCTTGGTTTTTTTCTAGTTTTTTTCGGTTTCGATTCGGTTCAATTTTTTCGGTTTTTTGCTTATAAAACCGAACAGAACGGTTTTTTCAAAATTTTAATCGGTTTTTTTTCGGTTTGGTTTTTTAGGTTATTTTTTTTCTGATTTTCTCAGTTTAATCGGTTTTTCGGTTTTTTTGCTCACCCCTAAATGATACAATTGCCCTTAAAAAAATATGCATAGTTCCAAGGACATTTTAGTATTTTTCTTGTGTTCTTTTTTGTTATGTTATTTTTTAGATCCTTTATTAATTTTTTTTTCAATTTATTATTCATTATTGGGTTATTGTGCTTTGAGCTTGGTTATTTGCTCTTCTTTTCCTTTGTGACTTTTATCCTGATTTTATATCCCAAGTAATGATGTAGTTGAGTTAACCCTTGTTAACTTAGATTTTTTTTCTTGATATTTTTTTTCGTGAAATTAATATTTGTTTTTTTTCAATTTTATCATTTGACATTAAATTATTAACCATTGAACTTTGTGATTTTTTTGTTTTTTTTCCTCCGAGATCATTCTAAGTACAAGTTACTCAAGTTAAGTTGGTTCAACTCGAGTATTTTTTGGTGTTTTTTTAATCTATTTTTTTTATCCTGATCTCATATCATGGGTTGCAAGTTGGTCAAGTTGGCTTGTATTGATTCATGGTTTTTTTCAATGTTATTTTTTTTAAAATTGATTTTTTTCTCAATTTTATTATTTGATATTAGGTTATTGAGACTTAAGATTTATTTATGATATTTTTTTCTATAAAATTATTATAATCTCATATTCCAGATTATGTATTATTCAAGTTAATCATGTTAACTTGTGTTACAATAAATATTTATTTTACATTAGAAAAAATTTGACCGAACTTGTTACATGACATGGCATGGGTTACCTGTCTAAATATATTACATAAACTGAATTAACCTAATGAATAATGTAAATTCTGACTAAATATGAAAATAGAATTACACGTTTATACTTAAAAGAGATTGATATTGAAAATCCTAAAATCTCAATAGCATTTAAAAACATATCACGGAATTAGTATCAAATTTGATGAGAGCCATTATTAAACTACAATAACAAAAAAAAATATATATATATATATATATATATATAAATATATATATATATATTTAAAGCCCTCGGATAAAATAAAAAAGAAAGAAGAAGAAGAAAACTTCTCGGATAAGATACCAACGTTCTGCTGCCTCGGAACTCTTAAAAAAAATAATAAATCCAAAAGTCGACCGACAATCACGAATATTTCTTGATGACTGGCGCAAGCACCATGTAAGGCTATACCCTTCCGCACTCACGCACATGTCGGTATAAAGCTGGCTAAAATTAATCACATGGAACCAAGTTTATCAAAAGTTCTATACCCTATCAATCATAACAAGCCACGTCATCAAACAATTCAAGTCACTGAAACTTGACAAGTACCTGTTTAAAAAAAAAATAATTGAAAAAAAATGAGTGAAGAGGTTCAATATTATGAATTTGCATAAAAAGAAGAAGAAGAAAATAAAGCCATGGTAAGGTTGCATCAAATTCCCATTTTAGTTTTATGAGGAAAAAGCTCACATTTTAGTTATTTCCTTCTATTTCAATAGAAAGAAACTCATCCTCATGGTTTGTATTAAGCAAAACTTAGCAAAATGACTTGATAGGTTTATGTAATTTCAATTGGTATACATTTTGTTTTTGGGCTTTTAGCCCTTTTTTTCGCCAAAAAAAATTTAAACACGGCACAAATTTCAAATTAAACTGGATGAATGTTAACTTTACATGATCCGTTTAACCTAACAGGTCCAAACACGACTTGATCAGTCTTGTCAAAACCTAATTGGATTTAAAAAAAATTATAAACAATATTTTTTTAAAACTTTTTTAAGAATATTGAGAAAATCATGTTTTGGATCAACCTGAATCAACTCGAGTTATTCCACCAAACATGTAACCATGTCATGAACTTGGTTGGGTTTAATAACTTTATTTTTTGAAATATAATTTTTATTTAATAATATATTAATAAAAAAACATGCATAGAAAAGCCATCGAATGAAATTTAACAAAAAAAACTATCATAAAAAGTTGCACAAAAAAACTGTAAGCTAAAATTATAAAAAAAATGTTATAATCTTATTAAAAAATTAAACGGTATTCGATAAAATAATATCTTAAATATATACTAAAGAAAAAAAGGCAAGGCGTCTATGCTTGGATGGGCCAGCTCTTCTAGCCAATTAAAACAAGGCTAGACATGTGGGTCTATAAGGTTATATTAACGCCTGACCATTGTTTTTTAAAAAATATGTGTATAACATATCGACCACCCAAATTTATTTTTTATAAAAGAAGTATACAACATGTCATTCACTGGTTGTATTTTCAGCCACCTTGAGCTGCTAGAAAGTTTGGTCTTAACTTTTGAAAAAAAATCTTGGTTTTAACTTTTTTTTACTTAAAAATACAAAAAAAACACTTTATAAACCTTAATAAATTCATATATAATCTCAAAGTAACATTTAATTAATAAAAAAATCATCTCGAATTAAAAAAAAGAGCTTCAATTTACTTTTTATAGTTAGATGAGGGATAAAATACTTGTAAATGAATATTTTCTCTTTAAATGAAACCTTTAAGATCAAGATTGATTTTTTTGGTTCTAAAAAGTTGAGAATCAATAACTTTATTTCTCAAATAATTTTCTTATAATTCTCTCTCTCCTTATATAAAATGAGAAATTAAAATGTAAAACAAATAAAAAAAGTCTGAAACGTCAAACCTAAAAAAACAAGGATGATGAATGAAAAACAAAAAATCTTTAAGGATTAAAATTTATAATTTATGCCTCATGAATAATAAAAAAACTATTTTTTTGTTTTAATATCAAATTTGACCCTTATTGTTTTAATTTGTTTTAAGCAAGAGTATTAAATTCTATTTTATTAAATAATTAATTAATTTAATATTAAGATATTTTTATATATATCATAAAAACCCTATAATAAACTAACCAAAATAAATTATCATACTAAATTCTTAGTCAACCCAGTATAAAAGAAATAATTTAATAATTCCTGGTGAACGCAATATAAAAGAAATAATTTAATAAGTAGAGTAGAAAATGCTTCAATTCTGGGTATACGGTGCTTCTTCATCTCTTCGTAATTGTAACGTAAAGTAATTATAATATAATTTGTAACGTAACATAATTGTAATTGTAACATGGTAGTGTTTGATAACATGTTACAGTCTTTTATAAAAAAAAAATTATATATTTTTAAATTATTTATATATAAAATATAAATTTTATAAAATAAAAAAAATATTATTTTAAAATATTTTAAAATAAAAAATATTTTTAACCACTTCCTTCGATAAATTCAACATCAACAAATTGAAAGTCTTTTTGTCACCGACAACGGTCCAATCATATTCTCAGCTTCCGTCCGTCCGTCCATGATCCATCCATCCAACTCTTACAAAATTATTTAAAAATGAAGTAAAAAAAAAAAACATAACATAAACAGGTCGTACGTACGATCTTAAACTCTCTCTCCCCCTTGCCGTTACATGAGTTGTATTTTTTTTAATCTTCTGCTTCGATTGTTCGTTTGAGCTTTGGATTCTGACATCTGATTCTTATTTTGAATTGAATTGTTATCTGATCTGATCTCATCTAATCTAATCTAAATCAACTAAGGTAACGATTTCTAATTCCTCTTCTTCTCACTATTTGTTTTTTAATCTATCTGATAGATTTCATCTAGGGTTAACTTCGATTCATTCCTTATTCTTTTCTTTTAATCGGTTTTCCTGCTTTTTTTTTTTGTTATAATAATAATGATAATCTAAGTTTGACCTGATTAGTGGTTGATGGTGATGATGATTTTAGTTAGTATTATAATAAATTTCTGTTTCTTTTTATCATTCCAAGGAAATAAAAGGAGGAGGTACCCGATTCATGGCTGAGAAATCGTGTGTCAAGCGACTCCAGAAGGAATATAGAGCTCTCTGTAAAGTATGCTTTTATCATGTTATGTAGTCCATTTTGTGCTATTTTCATAGTGAATTAATGGGGGAAGAGTAGAGATTGGGACTGTCAATTTTACCCATTAGGGTTTTCATTTCAGTTTCCCAAACGTACACCATCCTTTTCGATACACTGTAGTCTCTTATGATAGATGGATGATTATGTTTTATTTTCATCGGCTGCTTTACTTTACTTTGTAGCTTATTTTCGATTTTTGATCACATGGTTGGTTGCGTATCTACTGCTTGATTGTTATTTCCTTTACCCGATGTTTTATTGATAGTCTGGATATTTGAATGTCTTTGTAGTACCAAATACCAACCATTTACTGCTGGATGAAACTTCATTTCATTTTTCTTCTCATCATTCGACACTGATTTTTTGTTGTTGTTTTATAATAATGAATTTGCAGGAACCAGTCTCTCATGTTGTTGCCCGTCCTTCTCCAAGTGACATTCTTGAATGGCGTAAGTTCTTGTTTATTTTTGTTTCCTTCTCTGAAATTTTCATATATATATATATATATATATCCAATTCCTCTGAGCTTTTTACATCATCTACTTGTGGACATGAGTGGTGACCTAGAGTTATTGCAATCTAAATTTAGGGTAAAAGAATTACAATATCTAATCATCTGTCTAGACTTGCTTCAAATGTCACTGGAGATTTGGCAGAAGAATCATGACATACAAGATATTGTAGGCAACCGCTGAAACACTGAATTCTGTGTCTTTGGACTCATTCAAACTCCAAACCTTGTGTGGAAAAGTTGATGCAAAACACTTGTGACTGCTTCCCGGTTTGTTACTGGTTTGCTTGATTAGTTCACAATTATGGAGCTGTTGCTCCTCCATTAAATACATGAAGGAGATGCTAAAGGTTCCAGAAACGTTACTTTTCATCCTTAAGAATGAATACATGCAGATTTTACAGCCTTGGCTGATGATGCCGTGAGATGTCATTGGAAGAAATAGAAATATAAAGGAAACAATAGGTTTGGCAGTGAATAATTTGTGTATATATACACATGCAATAGGATACAGGTTACAAAACAATAGGATAGCTATCTAAGCTAGGCTAAGTATTTGTTACAACCAAGAGTACTTATCTCAGATCTACAACTGTATCTGATACAACCAAATATATAAGGGAAGGCATCTGATATTATCTCGAACAGTCATTTCTCCTAGTGTTAAGTATAATTTGGTATTAGGAAGAATGCCACAATGAAATAGCACAATTGTTATTTGGAATGGGGATGAGTTGAAGACAGAGCTTAGGAAAGTGAAGAGATTACTTAGGAAAATTTTAGCCTTCTTAACAGATGATTGTGAGTTATGGTTCTTTCATCCATAGCACATAGTGATTCCATTTTCAGCCTTTTTTGTGTCATTTTGCTTTTTGCTTCTTATTTTTATTTTTTATTTTGCTCTGTTGCTTTTTGTGTTGTGTTTCTTCTTCTTCTTCTTCTTATTCTTTTTTTGTTCTCTGTTGCTGTTAGTGGTCTTAATTCACTGAGGTGTTTTTTGATATTGATGTTATGTAACTTTTATGTTTCAGATTATGTGTTGGAGGGAAGTGAAGGAACACCTTTTGCAGGTTTGCTAGCCATGTTGTTGATTCAATACATGATACAGAAAATAGTGTGGTTATCTTGCTCAGTGAAAAATGTAGTGTCACTTGTTTTGTTATTCTAATCGGAAATTCTGACTTCCTTGTGATAAGGTGGATATTATTATGGAAAAATCAAGTTTCCTCCAGAGTATCCCTATAAACCTCCTGGAATCATGTAATCTTCTTTATTGCTGCTTAAGTTTTTCCAGAATATCATTTTCCCCGTGTCTTTCTCTTTAAATATTTTAGTTCAGGCTTGCTTCTAACTTTTGTGGCTTTTATCTATGTAGCATGATCACTCCCAATGGGCGATTCATGACTCAAAAGAAAATATGCTTATCCATGAGTGATTGTAAGTTCTTTACCCTGCTATGCTTACAACATTTTACTTTTGGTCATCTTTTATATTTGGTTTTGTTTACCCTGATCTTATTGCTTTCCAGTTCATCCAGAGAGTTGGAACCCCATGTGGTCTGTATCAAGGTAAAACAGATTAAGGCTTAAAGTGTAATTTTTCAATTAATTTTCTAACTCTCTGGATTATTAGTTCTAAATAATAAAGAGCTAGTTATTATAGATCCTTGGTCTAACATTCTTCCTATTTCATTGCTGCAGTATACTTACAGGGCTTCTTTCTTTCATGGTGAGTTAATTGTGGCTCTCAATTTCCTAAATGTTTTCAATGTAGTAATTTGTTAAGGCTGGTTCTTGCTTCAGAATCTGTTTTGTTGTTATTAATTATCAGACTTGCATAATTTACTTGTAGCTAAAAGTTTCCAATTTTATTTTTTGGCTTATTCCCTTCAACTGGTGTGGTATGGGTTTTGGGTGTTTAGCTGGCATTATCTTGTTGTTACTGTAATTTTGGTCTGGTTCATGACAAAAGGTGGTTAAACTATGTATTAGTTCCTTGGGAACCCATATTTGGAGGCATTTTTAAGTTTATATTACTTTCCCTAGACTATTTTCTCAAACAAGGATGCATCTTTACTATGTAGACGGACAACAGTCCTACCACAGGAAGTGTGAACACTACTGCTGCTGATAAGCGACGCCTAGCAAAGGATTCTCTTGCTTTCAATTGTAAGAAGTAAGTACAGTGCTCTGCTTTTCTTGTCTATCTGAGGATCCATTTGGACCATTTCCCCAATCACCATGCATTTCTTTTTTCCCTTTATTCACACTTCGGTTATTTATTGAGGTGGATTTGATTTATGATTTCGTGGAATGATGCAAGAGGACTTAGGCTTCGTTGTCGTTGCCTTTCATGCATGCCTATCTTTGGGTTTGCATTATTAACAGAACACTAAAAGAGATGAGTTTTTGTCCTATGCACCATGTCACAAATCACTATTTATTGCAGTAGTCTTTTTTTTTAATCTATGTTTTTTTTTTCAATTTCATCCTTTAATATTTGGTTAGCTAGAGATTTGAGTTTCATGATTTGTTTTAATTTGCTTTTTATAGATTTATCTCAGTTTTATGACTCGAGTCAAGGGTTTGATGAGTTAACTTGATTGACTCGAGTTTTTTTTTTTAATTGATTTTTTTTTTCAATATCATCTTTCAACATTTTATTGATTGAGAATTAGGTTTCATGATTTATTTAAGTTTTCTTTCTGTGAGGTTATCCCGGTCTCATGACCCGAGCCATGAGGTTAGTGGGTTAACCCGAGTTTACTCAAGTAATTTTTTTAGTCCTTTTTAAAATTGATTTTTTTTTTAATTTCATCATTCAAAGCTGAATTGATTGAGAATTGTGATATATAATTTGTTTTATAAGGTTTTCCCATCCTCATATAATAAGTTAATCCGGTTTGACTTGAGTTGTTTTTGTAAGTTTGTTTTTTTTTTAATTTTATCATTCAACATTGGATTGGTTGTGAATTAAACTTTATCTTTATAATTTGTTCGATTTACTTTCTGTTGGAGTTATCATGATCAAGGGTTTGGATTTGACAAGTTAACTCGTGATGATTCGGATTGATACAGTATGTTGTCTCAATATTGTTTTTTTGAAAAAGATGTCTTAAAGTTTTTGTAGTCAAACTATGCTTTTATTGGTCAACCGAGTTGTCTTTGAACCTGTCAAATTGAACGGGTCATATCGGGTGAATCCCCAAATAATTTAATATTTTTTTTTTGCTGGAAAAAAAAAGTTAGCAACGCCTCGATAATTTTTTATGTTAAAAAAAAATTGATCTGACTCACAACGTAGCACGGGCCAATGATTTAGTTTAAGTGATTGTCAAAATGTGCTCCTTGTTTAATCACCATTATCCTTACCTGTTCCCATAAAGGCAGTGGATTCAATGTTTTTGTAGTTATGATTATGTTACTTTTTTTATGCGTTCTTTAGCTTGCTAGAAGCTAAAATCGATTAATGTTTGTGTTCAAGAATTAATCAATTAGTTTAAATTCTAATCGGATCTGATGTGCTCCTTCTTGACAGTGCTGCATTCAGGAAATTGTTTCCCGAGTATGTAGAGAAGCATGACCAGGAGCTGCACTCTGAGCAGCGTGTTTCATCTCAGGCACCACAAGAAGATATATCCAGAGCCAAATTGGAAAAGCACGGTGATTCTTCAGTGGAAGATGCGAAAAGAGTAGATGCCCCAAAGGATGAGAGAAGAAACAGGAAGCAGCCATTTCCAACCTGGATGATGTTGTTGCTGGTTTCGATCTTTGGTGTTGTGATGGCGCTGCCTCTGCTTCAACTTTGAAATCTAGACTGGACAATGGAAATGTTAGAAGGGTCAGTGGTAATACAGGCGTTTTCTAGACTACTCTTCAAATGCTCCTCCTTTAGGTTTGATGCCGTGTATCTACCAGAAAATTGTACAGGGGTCGATGCTGATGAGGCCCACTTGGGTCTCTTGACTGTTGCTAATATTACTGTCGGCAGGCTGTTCTAATGCTTGAAGTTTGCATACTTCTGATGCTATCGTAATGCCAATTTTGTTGGGGGGGTTGTGTTTGGTACTTCAGCTTGGTGTTCTTTGTTTTCTTCTTGTTTCGAAGTTCTGTTCAAGGTCACTGCTAAAACATTATCATTGCCATACCACGTTCTGTTGCCTAGTCAAAAGAAAAACGATCCCTTGTCTGTGCACTTGATTATTTATAGTTTGCTTAATGATATTGATTTGGCCAGCACTGTTACCTTACCCTATGGTTCATTTTGTTCGTAGCATGTGATGCTCTAACACACTTAGCCTCCTGATTCTTACGGTCTATACGCGAAAAAAGCACACACCCAGATGCAAATTGCTGTAAATAATCTGAGCTAATGATATGGGTCTTCCATGATAATATCAGTCGTCAGTGGCCATGCCTTTTCAGGACAGGGCTTCTTATGCAACCATCCTGAAACGAAGAATGGTTTGTTTTCCATCGCAGGGACCCCATTTTTGGGGGCCAAATTTACTTGGCTCAAAGAAACTGACCTGTTTAAACGGAATGCGTTCCATTTCTGCTCCGGCGTGACAGTTCTGCTGTGTAGAAAAGGAGAAGAAAGGTCAGCAAGCATGAGCTTGTGCTGTAGACTATTCGTGGGTTACAGTCCCCAACCACACCTCAGTTTCGAGGCTGTTCGTCGTTGACCTCCAAAACCTTAAATTATGACAGCCCAAATAACTCCGTGACATGCGGCAGAAATGAAGTGGGTAACCTTGTACATCCCCTCAACTGGATTAAAAGGGCCCTTTTCTCCATCTTTTTCAGGCATAATAATTGCTTGTTATGATCGCCATCACCATTATTTAACGGTGGTGAGCCTGCATCTCAAATCAATTTGCACTAGTGCTTAAAGCCTAGGTTGGCTGGCTCCTCTACTGTTTCCACTCTCGTCCCTGTCATCATTGCCAGCTCCTCCAAGTCCATATTCAAGGCTATAAGGGGGTGTTTGGTCCTCAAAAGTGTAGTAGCTGCTGCAAGCAAACAAGCATTAGGTTCCACCCTTTCTTAACGAGTACGTTTAAATTGAAAGGAAAGTAATAATCGGAATGATTCCATCTTATTTACCTTCTTTTTCCTAAAAGATTTGTTAGCGGGCCAGATTTTCTGCTGATTTCTGAGTGCTACTTTTGGCTATGTGTTTTGTCCATGGTGAATTCTCCAACCAATTTACCCACCTGTCCTTTCCTGACCAAATACTGCTACCAAGAGGTTGGATTGCCATTTCAGTTTTCAACTACCAAAAAGCTCTTGTTTCCTCGGCCTATAACCATAACAAGTATGACGTTTTTTAATGGATTTTTTATTCGAAAATATATTAATTTTTTTTATTTTTAAAAAATTATTTTTGATATTAATATATTAAAATAATCTGAAAATATAAAAAAAATTAATTTAAAATTAAAAAATTAAAATTTTTTCGGTAGCTTGTTTTCCACAAGGAGAGGACACATCTCAATTTGACATGGCATCTTCTTTATATCGCATCTATTTCTCTGTGCTTATTCCTCTCTTTACTAAAGAAATTAACTCAAGGTAGACAGACAGCTGTGAACTTCACTTCACCTCTTTGTCTCTTAGTAATATCACTAGCTGCTTATGCTTCAATATATATATATTTATTCCACTACCCTCCTTTACAAAATACAAGTAATGGCTCGCCTCTTTTGCATGCCGGACGTTCCTTTTTGTGATTCCTTTTGATTGTATTCGTTTTATTTGATCTTGAAAGCTTTCGTTTATGGTATTGACTCGAAAGATTTCCAGGCAACCATGAATAAAACTCCAACGTACCAACATTACGAGGCAAGCGATTATGGTGCCTACGAATTTGATCCTGAAGTTGATTTTACACAGGTAAGCAGCCTGTCTGAGCTTTTAGCCACTTCTCCTTTTTTATGTGCTCCATGTTTTATTTGTTTATTTTAAATTTCTCACCTTAGTTTCTTAACATAAAATAGAAACTTGATATCAATCAGAAAAAAAACATTTCAGATTTAGCAAGAGAGAGAATACTCGTCTTTGTCCCCTAATCTTTAGTTTTCTGTACACCAAGTTTTGTGAGATGTGTGATATTGGATAAAGGCAAAGGGTCTCCGGGCTATAGCCCTCGATTGATCCACAAAACTAAACTTCTCATTAGCTGAACAACTGTTTTAAGCATCTCTATGTAGCTGTTTAGCATTGAGGAGACAGGAGAAACTTTCTTAAGAGTGTCTTTTAGTTTTTACTTTAACGTTACAAGTTTACAACCACGATCAGTTCTTGGAAGAAGCTAGACAACATGCAAGAGAAATGAATCTACAGTCCCCGTTACAGCATCCAGAATCTGGAAAAGGAAGAGTAGAAGAAGAGAAAAAGAGCAGGAGGTCCTGGAAACGCACTCTCCTCAAATGGTGGAAAGCTGAGAAAAAGACCAAGCCTACCGTGGAACCGACAAATAGCTCTCACATTTCAAATCCAAGAAAGGGTCATGTTTCCGGTCCTATATATGGGAGTGGCAGAGGAGTCGATGCAAGGCATCGGCGACAAACATCTGGGCCACTGACTAATCTTTTCAACCATTCAAAGAGGGTGGAGAATGAGACACCTTATATGTGTCTCGACCAGCTTAATAATCCTCATGGTGTCAAGGCATATGGACCTGTTTACTTGGTAACATAGTGTTTCAGCGACAAAAGCTTTGCGTCGGAACTTCTTCATTTTCTGTAGTAAAGCATCTCTCGGTTGAAGGATTGTGTCAACAAAATGTATCAGATCATTCGAACAGGCAGAAACAACTAATATCTGGAATCCAAATATCAACTTTAATGTGCAGAGTAGATTATCTATAGTAGAAAGAGCCCGCAAGCAGGACAACTTGTCAGTTTTATTCTATTTTCTGTCTCCTTCTTTCCTTTTGTTTGTTTGTTTTTTGAGTCAGAACGCGTGACTCAGAATAAAAGATTAAATTTTGAAGTAAAAAACTATTCCAAGTAGCCAATTAAACTTTCTACCATATATTAGCACATGTTATCCAAATTGCAATACATTCGATGCGTTTGGGAAAATTAAAAAGATGAAGGATTTGGGGGCACTTGATCTCCATGTTTCAGGAATTTCTATCCATATTTTGTCCTAGATTGCATGTGGAAGTAGAAGGGTATCGATTTGAAAAGGGCCCAGACAACTCCCACTTCACCCTTCGAACTTTCTCCCAGCTCCAAAGTGTAAACATGAAGGAATATCCACTACTTGAGATACAGAGAGAGACGAGACTGACCAAAAGGAAAAAAATGCAAAAATAAAGCAAAAGATGGCATTGAAAATGGACAAAACGTCTGCTGCTGCAGGTTTACGAAGAGATTAAGGGCCAATTTATGTGGTCAAGAGTGATGGTGTTGCCCACATGGCCAAAAGCTTTGGTTTTGGACTTTTGAAGAGCAATCAACTAGTGTAAAGGAAGCTTTCACAATCCACAATGAAGATGGACGCCAGCTATCTGCGGTTGGTACCAAGGTTTCGATCAATTCAACTATTCTTAGTTGTTAACAGAAAAAACAAGATCACCTGACAAAGAGAAGTTTTAGGAATCTCAAACTTGTGATTGATATATGTCCTGTTAACTTCAGCTGCAGCACTTTGTTGAAAATCTTACTGCCCTTTTTAATGGCTCATGCCTTGCTATCATGTTCAGAAACTGGGTTTTGGGTATGAGCCGATCACGATCGATCGGCTCATACCCAAAAACTTGATGCCTAAAGAATGACACTGCTTTGGTTAAAGGAGATTGGTAGTATCTTGCAATTGGTTCTTTCAAAAAGGTCGCCTAAGGATACGCTGCTGATGGATTCAGCATCTCTATGAAATTTCCCCTTCATCAACACAAAATTTGGCCAAATTACGGAGCATATTAATGCATGAGTTTTACTATAAGATGAGTTTTGAAAGGGAGTTTCAACATCTCAGGATAAAATGAACCTTGTCCCACCCACACTTGATGCAACCAATTTTGTGTCAATATGTATTAAGAATTTCATACAGATTTTGAAACACAATCAACCCGTGCCATGTGAATCATAAAGCTTTAAGAGGAACCATTGTGTTAACGGCTCTACTACAGATGAATCAACATTGAAAAGAAAATCTACAGAATACATCTTCTGTAGAAAAGAAAGAAGCGAAATGCATTGGTCTATCTACTTGAACAGAGGAGCCTTGTAGTCTACGGCTCTTCTCATACAATATATTCATTCCAAACAAATGTTGTGAAACTCTGTTACAAGACCAGAGTTACCACAAAGGACCTGTACAACAGGCTAATTACACTTAGCCATTTCAGTATATCAAGAATCATATGGCACTTACCTAATCAATCAAAGAAGTTTCCTTTACCACCAATTCTCAAAGATGGTAAAACCAAATCTGATAATTTCTATCACGCGAACGATGCCGAGATAATGCAATATCTTCAGGCATCTACAGAAACTTTAAGGACCAGAATTAAATTATTCACAATGACTAAACATCAACAGAACCATTAGAACAATTAGGAGGTAACCTTTTCTCCCTGCTCAAAAGTCTTTTCAATGACCTCAACCGCGTAGGCGTTGGCAACTTTGATTCCTGATCCTCAGCAAGATTATCGGTAATTTGCACAGGAACATCAATAACAAGCATCTCATCATGCCTAGCACCAGCTGAAGATGATGGCGCGGAAGAAGCTGAAGAAGAAGGTCCTTCTTCCAAGGAACCGCCCCCGGTGCTTACAAGAGTCTGATCCCCCCAAAACAACACGTTTGTTGGAAAATCTGGAGATTCTATTGAATACCCAGAAATCAAAATTTCCTCCGGAGACTGAATATTCACCTCCAGGTCATTGTTGTTATTGGCACCACTAGCGCATTGAGCCTGTGGTGCTACCGAGCTTCTACATAGAGGACAAGTAGAATAGGACTGGAACCACATGTCAATACAATCAAGATGGAAACCATGGTTGCATTTAGGCAACAACCTGACCTTTTCTCCTTCTACAGCATCAGATAAGCAAACAGCACATTCTAGTCCACCTGGGAAATCTTTGGGCTGGAAAATCACTAGTGGTAGGGATCTCAGTATAGAGAGCTCTAGCCCTCTTCTCACTGGGTCTTGACCAGGGTTAAAGACATAGCGGCGGCGTTGGCGGCGGCGAGATTGTTGAGGGTGAGTGGGTTCTTCAATGCGCCACCAAAACCATTTTGCATAAAGATGTAGAAAGATAACAAAAACCACCACCAAGAATAGAATTACAATTGCAACAACCATAACCTTGCCGGTTATTTCCATTGTCGCTGAGTCATCTAATCTCCCCATTGCTGATCACAGAGTATAACACCAAAGACTCAAACTGTATGAATGAAAATGAGCAGATGAGCAAAACACAGATGAGAATTACAAGAGGAAGTGCGAAAGATTGTATCAAACTTGAAATGGGGTTTCTTTTTTGGTGGTTTGTTTTGAAACCCACAAACCAAAGTTGGAGAAAAAGGAAAAAAGAAAGAAAAAGGAACAGTTTTTAGCCTCAAGGGCTATGAATGAAAGTAGGGTATAAAAGAAATACTCCCTACAGGAAGAGAAAGCGAAATAGGAGAAATGTGTGTTTGCTTGGAATGGTGAGTCAGAATTCAAAGACTGGTGGCTTGGACTTTTGGGACAGGGAAGAGGAAAAGGAGAAGTAGTATACAATGTTTGGGTCTAAGCAGGTTTTAATTTAAGCAAACAAATACAGAGCAGACCAGAGTCTTTGAACAATACAAAGACTGCCCCTTTCTTTACTCACAGACAGTTGCGTCTCGTACTGTATTTGTTGGTGGTGGCGAGGTGCTTCCTCTCTTTGTCCTCTCTCGTGTTCTTTTTTTCCGTCCTTCACCATGCTCGCTCATGTTGCGCTTCTCTTCTCCTTTTAATTTAGGTTGTCATTGGGAACACGTAAACCGTATTTCTAAAAAAAATTAAAATTTATTTTTTATTTATTTTAATATATTAATATTAAAAATAAATTTAAAAAATATTAATTTAATATATTAAAAAAAACACTTTAAAACATAACAATTGAACGTAATTCAAAACATGTCATTAATAGTTACCACTACTTTGGATTTTTGCTTTATGGAAACAAATTAACATTCTACCACGGAAGTCCCACCAAGCTGATGTCCAAAGTAATCATATCTTAATTTGAAATTTAAAATTATTCCATTATTTACAATATTTAATTATTATTAACTACTTTGCTGACCAGCTTCTTATTTTTTTCCTAAAAGTACTGTATTGGTATCGTTTGACTAGGCTACTTCCTTTGATACTTACCAATGATTCCTTCTGTATACAACATTTATTTTGCACTAATAAGTTTAGATGTGTGAATCAAGAAGAAGAAAAATAGAAAAGTCCAGGCAATAAATATATATATATATATATTATTAAAGAGATTATTATATGAGATCTCAAGATATGATTTATATTAATTTTTAATAAATTTCCTCAAGTAAAATTCTTTTGAGTTTGAAACTTGTACCTACCTATATTATTTTATGCTTGATTTTTATCAAACAAATAAAGATGTTAAGATTCAAACTCATGACTGTTTGAATATTAAAACTCTCATATCATATTAAAAAATCAATTTAATTCAAAAACTTAAACATTTGCATAAGTTTTTAATATATATATATATATATATATATATATAAAAAGAGAGAGGGAAAGGGGTAAATTACAAATTCAGAGGGTTATTATTTGGATCGTTGGACTTTCTAGAAAATGCCCTCGGGAGGGAGCACACACAAAGCTTCCATTTTACGCAGGATTGATACTCGTTTCATTAAAGTTTATGGCAAGATAATTTGCTATTATTTACAATATTTCAATTAAAAAAACATAACAAGCTAGAATAATTTTCATCTCGTTCATAATCTAACTTACTTCCAATCAAATAGTGTTTTTTTTTTGTTTTTTTAATAAAAAAATCCATGTTTTTTCTCCAATCTCATCCTCCTATACTTGGTTTGGATATTGAACTTCATAATTTATTGTGGTTTGTTTTTTATATGATTATCCCCGTCTTATGAGCCATGTCATGGGTTTGGCAGTTGACTTGAGTTTTTTTTTGTCTATTTTTTAATTGATTTTTTTTAGTTTCATCGTTCACTATCTGATTGATTATGAATTAGGCTTTGTCGATTGTTTCAATTTGTTTTCTATAAAATTATCATAATCTCATGACCTGAGTCACAAGTTTCACGAGTTAATCTCGGTTGACTTTGTTCATTTTATTGTGTTTTTTTTAGAATGTTTTTTTTTCAATTTTATTATTCAACAATAAATATACTGAGGATTGAAATTCATAATTTGTTATGATTTGGGATTATCATGGTCTTATAACACAGGTTGTGAATTTGAAAAGTTAACCCAAGTTGATCAAAATCAAACCAATATATTGTTGTCTCAGTATTTTTTCTAAAAAAATATCTTAAAGTTTTCCGAGTCAAGCTGTGTTTTTAGATTGTTTTTTGACCTCTCAAGTTGATGACGCTATATCAATATAATTCTTAATGTTTTACTTGTGTTTGGAATTTGAATTGCATAATTTATGTTAATTTATTTTTAAATTAAAATTTTATTTTTTGAATTACTATTTTAAAATATACATACACACACATAATCCGGAAGATTCAGCGTGCCAAAATACTCAAAAATCAAAATATACTGTTCTAATTTTAAAAAAAAAAAGAACTAACGGGAACGAAATTCTGGATTGTAAAGCAAGAGTCTGGCCGCTATCATTGAGACTTTTGAACCAGTCAGCACGGCCCCCTTTTATTTTTATTTTTATTTTTATTTTTATTTAGTTTTTGGTCAATATAATTAGCGACGAGTACAATTTCACGGTAACAGCATCAGTCTCCTGTACCTTTCTCTGCAGCTTTCTACTCTCTACTATACTTCGAAAGAATCTTAAAAGCATCATATCATTGTTGTTTACGCGCTCAGGATGATGCTCTCTGGTGCTCCAGCTGGCCATCCGGCCATGGTCCCGTCGACTGTCTGGTACGTTTACTGGAATGAGAATTCTAAAAATTAATTAATTTTTATATAAAAAAATATTTATTTATTGCCCAACTTAAATAAAAATAAATTTAAATAATCATAATAATGGAATTAAAATTAGTTAAACATAAAGAAAGAAAAAGAATAAGCTAACACAGTCAAGATTAAAAACTTAAAAATCAATTAAAACAAACTTAACTCGTAAAAAAATCATAAACTCAATTAAAATCACGAGTTTACCACTGATTTTACGAATTTAACGTTTAACTCCGAATTTAGTCAAGTTCTCTTTGGCAGCTTCTTTACTCTCTCTCTCCCTCTCTGAACGAACTTTGTGACTGAAGTTACTTTGTGACTGAAGTCTACAAACATGGCATTTCTCTGTTGAATAATTACAAGCAAATTCTGAAAGAGAGTCTTTGCTTTCATTCAAACTTTTTTTCTTGCTTTACCTTTGGTGGGTTCTCTGTCTCTTCAGCTCCTGGAAATACAGCAATGAATTATTTTACCCAAAGCCCATAAATGTAAATTGGATTACCTCATATTATATTTTTAGTTTTAACATGTTAAAACGATTAAAAAATATTAAAAAGATATTTTTTTCAATTTTTAAATAAATAATATTTTAACCGCAAAACCAACCCCTAATAAATTGAATTTACCTCCAATCAAATATTATGTACTCCTCATTTTGAACATTATTTGTTTTTTCTTCCAGGCTTCCAGCAAAGCCTATTATTATTTTATCCAAAAGCATGAGCTAAAGCCCATAAATGTGAACTGGATCAGCCCATATTATATGTACTAGGGTTTAAGATTTGATTATTTTCAGATTGATCCAATGGCCATGGGCTTCTATCTTAGCTTCTGCAACTAATAGACGGACGCTTCTCTTTCTGTGGCTCTCTCTGTCTCTCTCTGTCCCCTCCACTTCTTTCAAGATTCTGCATCTTACCCTCGTCCTCCCTCCCTTCCTTTCAAAATAAAACAACACACCTTTTTCACCCTCTCTGGTATTTTTCCATCTTATAAGAGAAGATAAAAATTTGTCTTCCTCTCAGTAATTTCACGTATTATTAGGTGACCATTTGAGCTACTTGGTTTTGGGTTTAGTTGAATGACCTCTCATCAATGCCTTTATTAGGTTCTTTCTCCTCTCTCTCTCTCTTGCTTTCTTGTTTTTCTTACTAAATTTGTGTGCTTTTGCTTTAGAACTATGACAATTTACCATTTTTTCTGTTTTTAGATAGCTTCCTAGTTTTTTTTTTCCAGCAAGATATTCACCCAATGTATTATCACTCCTAACTCTATATCTGCATCATTCACTGTTATGATTCAGGTTTTTTCTGTTAGTAAAGAGGTTTGCTACGTACTGTATGATATTCTTCTTCCTTTTCTTTCTCGTGCTTTTCCCTTGTTATCTCTCACCAATGACTGCCATTTTTTTGTGTATTGTTATGGTACAAAAGATTGTTGTTAGCCTGCGAGTCTCTTTCTTTTATTTAGACTTTCTAGTTGGATATGGGGTTTTCACTGTCTATATGTGGTGGACTTGTAGGAGTAGTATTCTTTACCACTGAGTTTGTTAACGTTTGGTTTTGGTGGGCAGATATTGCTACTGCTCAGGCTTCCTTACAAAATCCTTTGGGTCCACTAAGGGCTCAATCCCATGTTCGCTGCAAAGTTTTTTCAAGTCCATTTACCTTTGGTGATGATAAGAGGCTGTTATCGTTAGGGAAATGTATTGAATTCCGTAGAAAGATAAATGGTTTTGAGAGGAGTAAACTTTGGATAAAGGCTATTGCTACCTTTGAAACCCAGTCTTTGGTTCACAAGGGAGATGGAAACAGAAAAACAAGTCGTGGAAATGAACAGCTTGGTGCCAATTCAGATACCTTGACAGCGCTGGTCGAGTCACCACGCGAAGACTCGATGACATTAGATGACAGAGAAGAATTGAGACGGAAAAGGATTTCTAAAGCAAATAAAGGGAACACGCCATGGAACAAAGGCAGGAAACATAGCCCTGGTAAGCAATAACTAAATACTTGTTAATCGCAAGGAAAGATAAATGGTTTTCTTCATTTGTTGGCCTGTAATTTAGCAATGTTACTTAAAGATTTTAATACATCTGCAGAAACCCTTCAGAAGATTAGAGAAAGAACAAGGCTTGCAATGCAGGATCCTAAGGTGATGTCATGTAAGAATAATTTGTATATTCCCTTGGCATGATCTTATAAGCTTACAATCTACTCCATAATAGATTAGGGTATATTCTTTGTCCATCTCACCTTCGTGGACAGTTTTATTCCTACATGATTATTTAAGCTAATTTATTGGAAAGATATAAGGTATGCATAATATGGCTTAATAGATTTTGCATATGATGACTCTATGAATACAATCGACACATTAAATTTTGTTATTCACTCTAAAATCTGCTCTGCAGATCAAGATGAAGCTAGCCAACCTTGGACACGCTCAGAGGTGGGTACTTCTCTTTTTACCCCTTCGCTACAAATTTGATTTAAAATGCCATTTCCACTGCTAATGCTAATAGAGCTTTTTTCATCTACACTATCTTAATTTGCCTTCTAAATTGTTTTTTACCCGAGTAGAAGATTCTGATTGGAAGTTATAGCTTGAAAACTGTCCACCTGTTGTTATCTTACAGCAAAGAGACAAGGGTGAAAATTGGGCATGGAGTTAGATTAGGGTGGCAAAAGCGCCGTGAGAAGCAGATGATGCAGGAAGGTTGTTATTTTGAATGGCAGAACTTAATCGCAGAAGCTTCAAGAAGAGGCTATACTGGTCAGGGAGAGCTGCAGTGGGATTCCTACAATATCTTAAGGCAACAGCTTGAGTTTGAATGGGTGGAGAGTGTTGAAAAAAGGAAAACAACGCCTAGGCCAAAAGGTAGCAAGAGAGCACCGAAATCCCTTGAACAAAGAAGAAAAATATCAGAAGCCATTGCTGCAAAATGGGCTGATCCTGTGAGTTCATATCGGCATTTTTTATGCTATATGTTCCCTCCAATGAATATTGATTCTGAATTCTGATATTGGACCATGAGATTAGTGGTAAATTGGAGGGTTGAAACAACCCAAAACAAAATTGAGGCTTGAAACAAAAATTGATTTTGGAATAAGAAATTAGGATGTTGCTTGGCAAAACATATATGTCATATTTTATGACCAAAATGTCTAGTTATAAAATATACCTGTAAAAGAATTAGTTGATCTGGACATGTGCATGTTTTGATATTTTTTTTGTCTAGATACTCTTTCATTGTTTGCTCTCAACCTATGTAGTATTACTCATTGTTTGGCCAACTCCATGTTCTTTTGCTGATTGCATTTGCATACAATCTACTCATCCCTCATAGTTAAGTTTAAATGTGATTCTTGATGGTATGAATTTCAACTAACTCAAGTTTGCAGCTGTGAACTTGCACATATTTTATCCCCCATTACAATCAATCAAGTTTCTTTTTTCCCACCAGGAATACCGTGAGAGAGTCTTCTCTGGCATTTCTAAATATCATGGCACACCAGTTGGAGCTGAAAGAAAGCCAAGGCGGAGGCCAAGTGGTGGTTCACAGTCTGCTAGACCGGACTCCACAAGGAGAACTAATGATACAGAAAAGGGGGATACCAGAAGCGCGGTTCAGCAGTTGAGGCGAAGAAGTAAGACACCGTCATACAAAGATCCTTTGGCACGTTCGAAGTTGGAGATGATAAAGAACATCAGAGCAGAAAGAACAGCCACAGAAACCAAGAAAAATGAAGCCGTTGAACGAGCAAGGTTAGCTTGCTTATATTGGACATGACATACCTGGTACATGACTTGGTGTATGAATAGAATTAAAGTTGAATTTACTAACATGCACTATGAATTCATTACACATCTATCCATTAATCATTTTCAACCCCGGTGTCTGGTACTATTCCATCCAATTAGTTGAGTTCACTTGGTTCTTGGTCCTTACTGGAAATTGTTGCTGAAAAGGAAAATGGAAGCGGTGTTGAAGCTAGAAGAACCCATCATGTTCTTCTGAGTTTCATGGCTCTTTGCAATTTGAACTTTCCACTAAAATATTCTACTGCTCACTCTGTAGAAAAACTATACTAATCTTATGAGATATCCTGCAGGTTGTTAATTGCAGAAGCTGAGGAAGCCGCTAACACTCTTGAAGCAGCTGCAGTGAGGAGCCCCATCGCTCGTGCCTCCCTAATCGAAGCCAGAAAGCTCATTGCTGAAGCAATTCAATCAATTGAATCTGTGGATACAGGGTATAGCATATCCAATGATAGCATATCTAATGAGATTGACAGGCACCCTGGCCCATCTCTTGCACCAACCAAACAGGTTAGTGAGGTTGAGAAGGAAATAAATGCTGGCAACGGAGGCTTGGGTCAAGTTGCGTTGAGACAAGTAAATGGGACCAAGATCCTGGAAACAAGTAAAGATGAAGACCTTAATTTCTGTAATTTAGCCTTCAATGATATACTGAATGGTGAGAAGGAACTTCACCACCTAGGCACCGGTGCATATGGTTTGCCTTCACTGAGCATGGCGAGTCCTGTAGACCATTCGAGTTCCAGAAAGCAACCTGGCCAAGTGGAACCAAACGGGAGTCTGAAGTCTGAAAAGATTAATCTACCGAATGGATCCAGAGTTCAGTATGTGAAAGAAGAGACACCTTCCAAACCGGACACTACTAAGAAATGGGTTCGTGGAAGGCTCGTTGAAGGGACAGGAGGAGGCTGAGACAGGTCATAGAATATCTGATACATGATGCATTCATGTTGCATTTCATCTTCGCAGTTGTTAACCGGGGGTCACAAGTTAATGAATTTTATCGCCCATCATATTTTGTTTATAGGGAGTAATATTTAGAGATCAAAACAATTTTTTGATTTACACTGCGTACTTGAAGTATCCCTAGCCACTCTTATCTGTTGTTCCATATAAAATTTATGGGTAGATCTTGTATTAATATTAATATATATGCAGAAGCAGACCAAATTTATTCAACTGTTCTTCATGCCTCCTGTTGTTTTTTCTCGTGAGGCTCTCTTGAATTATCCGAGCTACTAAAGTTACAAAGAAGCTAAAACATGAACCATGCACTCCTAGTCGTGTATGAAGTTCAAAGAGAAATGCAAGTCATTTGATAGTAGAGTAAGGTTTATCAGAACCGCTGAGTTGGGAGTCCACAACTTTCTCCACTTCTTCCCTCTTCCTTTCCTTTTCCTGTTTCCCTTTATCAATCTCTTTCTCTGCTTCTTCCCTCTGTAAAAATCAAGAACCAACAGGTGACTCTCAAATTAGTCATGATTAGCTGTTTCTTGGTTGGTTAAAAATCAAGAGATATATGTACAGGGCAAGCGATGAGTGGTGCTCACGTTGATGGTTCCAGACTTCAAGTAACAGGTAGCTTAGTTCCATGGACAGCAGCTCTGTTGGGTGCTTTTGCTGTCATTAGTCTCCTAGTCATCATGCTTTTTGCTGCAGACTCCATTAGCAATCTTCCGAGTCACCCACCACCACTAACCGGGCATATCAACTGTGATCTTTGGATTAATTATCTAGGAGGTGCTACAGTAATAAGAGCTTGGGACTAAGGGATTTGCTCTCTTTGTGGTTTCAGGTTCGAACTCTGTGGTTGCTCATATAATGGCCATTGGAGTCTTACATGTTTGTTAATTTTAGGATCCGTGGGATTAGTCGAGGCGTACACAAGCTGGCCCAAACACTCACGTTAATCCAAAAAAAAAATTCTGTGATCTTTGGATCTCAAACACAGATTGGATTTTTTTATAATTTAATTTTTTTAACAAATCAGTATTCCACAATTCATCTCATTCAAAATTTTAAACTATTAAATAAAATTTTAATATAAAATTTATATTATTTTCTAATATATTTTTAAAATAAATATTATTTAGAATTAAAATTTATACATATCTATATTATTTTTTATTTAATTTTTATAAAATAAATAAAAATAATAAAATTTAAACTTATAAATATTTAATTATTAAAACTTTTACATCATCTAAAAAACTATTCAATCCAAAACCTAAAACTATTAAATAAAATTTCCTCCCTCTTGCAGCATCTAAAATTGCTAAGAGATGTCACCTGAAGACATTCAACTTTGACACGTGTCTTTCTTGCTCTCATTACGTGGCTACTCTATCCATCAGACTAATCGGTCGTTGAAAAAATGACGAACCTTTTATTTTACCCATTTTTTATTTAAATATATTTCATCATTTGAGATTATTAAATATTAACATGGTCAGTATCAATTAACATTCAATTTTTTTTCCTGTGCTGTTTGAGTGTCTGATATTTTATTTTATATATTTAAATGATTAAGTTTTTTTATTTAAATGCATTTTATTAAATGTTGACGTGGTAGTTTCGTATAACATATAAGAAAAAAATAAAATATATAAAAATTGGTTTTTAAATTACTAATTTGTCTTCTTCACAAATAGTTTGAAATAAAATATAAAATAAGAGATGGAAAAGTTGTTTGGTCGATCCGAAAAATAAGTGAGGAAGCAATGTCATGACTACCAATGAAATTAATTCTGTCAAGTCATGCACTGCTGTAATCACGTAGTCATGTAATTCATATGTAAATAATATAATTTTAAAATTTTAAAAATCAAATTTAAAAATATAATATTAAAATTATTTTAAATTTAAATACCACTATCATTGGAATATCTGAACCCATATTATTGGAATCTAAAACTCTTATTTAATAAATATCAATTCATGTACAAAAAGAATATGATAACATTATGGTAACAATTATTTTTTAATAAATCAATTCGGATTGTTATATAATAAAAATAAAAAACTAATCTCAAAAATACATATTTAATTCATGGAAATTTTAAAATCTTACACTCTTTTTCAAAAAAGTATTTACATTTTCAAATATCTAAAACTTAATTTGTTTTTGCAGTGTTATTATATTTTTTAAAAGATTATTTTTAGTATTTTTAAATTATTTTAATACAATAAAAAAATAAAAAATATTTTAAAAACCAAAAAATAATTAGCATTCATTCACAGCAATAATGGATTCTCCCCATTAATAATGTTATGGGGATGGATCTTGTATGTAAGGGAATCACTGTGAGTATGAAAATAGCTTAAAGTATGATTGCTGATTATTTTTTAAAAAGTTTTTACTTATAAATATATTAAAATAATATATTTTTTATTTTTTAAAAATTATTTTTGATATTAGTGCATTAAAAGGTTAAGAGAATTAATAGGGAAACGAAAATAACCTATTTAAAAATGTAGTTGTGGTTGTTTTTTAAAGTACTTTTCATTCAGAAATATTTTAAAAAAATATATTTTTTATTTTTTAAAAATTATTTTTGATATCAATTCTTTTAAATGTTCTAAAAATATAAAAAAATATTAATTTAAAATAAAAAAAATTAAAAATTTTTTTTTTAAAAAAAATATACTTAATCTTGGGGGCAAAAGTTAGCCAAGTTTGGAGGTAAAAAAAAAAAAAAACAGAGAGAGGAAAAAACTGGATTTACAAACAAGCAAAAAGCTTGAGCCCGCTTGGCAGGCGAATTGCTGAGTCATAGTCCAACATGACTCAGCTTCACCCTCCTTTTTGCACGGAAAGCCAAAACCTGTTTTGATATTGAAAGAGAGCCTGCCGCTTCCATCTCTCTTTCAGTTAATACCCTCTTTGCCCAACTCCCATAAGAGCATCAACTCACTTTGGAATATACACATTTGCAGTACTCTTTTCCTGTCTTCTTGATTTAGATTAGATTTATTCTTTCTTCTTTGTAGTATCAGAACAGAAGTGGTTCTTCACTGAAAAGGAGGGCAATAATAATAATAAAAACTACTCTTTTTGTTGTAGAATCATGAGAGCAAGATTGGTGGTGTTTCCTGTTAAAGGAAGAAACTGGTGCTTTAGCAGATCAACAGACCCTTCCCTTGAAGAGGCAGCCGCTTCCCATACTCCTTCCACTCTCAAACACCTTTGGAAAAAGATCTCTTCTTCTTCCAACTCCAGTGCCAAAAATGTGGAACTTGTTATAGATTATGCTTCCAATAAGGTCTTGCCATTTCTTTCTCTATCCATTGTTTGTTAATTTTGTTGAATACCCATTAACATAAATTGATAAAAGCGTGGTCTTCTTTTTTTTTTTTTTTAAATAGATGGATAAAGCATGGACGGGTCTGGAGAAGGCTCCTGAGGGAACTTTCAAGAATAAGCTTCATGGGTATCTCTTCTTTTTTACCATTTTTTTCTTATGATGCCTCAGCAAGTGGACCCACTAGTTGCAAGTTGCTGGTATCGTGTGAGAGGCTATTTTCTTCTTCTTCTTCTTCTTTTTTCGTTCATTTATTGAAAATATTTGATGGTTCAGGTTGGGATTGAAGCTTTTGTCAAGGGTTAAGCCGTCTGAGATTTTTTTGAAATCTATATCCAAGGAGGTCTCTAGTGTTGAAATTACCTACCCTTCCAGGTTATCTTCTATTTCTTAGCCTCTTTTATCTGCTTTTGGTTGAATAAACGTTGATTAGGTTTGTACATCTTATATTTGATACTTTGAAGAGCAATGTGAAAGTACAACAAGATTTAGATCCTGCATTCTTATTGAAGTTAACCCTTTTTAAAACCCTTGTTACTAATTTTTTTACTACATTGCAGTTTAAATGCACGCCTTGTGCGTCGAAGGTTGCGACACGTTGCCATGAGGTAATTGATTTCCCCTATGTTTTTTCATTTATCAAGCAGTTAAATGTATTTCTTTGTTTTTCTTATCTATTGATTTCTCTTTTCTTGTAAATGTTGAGATTTCCCTTTTAAAAAGATGGTATAAATGCAGTATAATCATTCCAAGAATATTGTTGCTATTTGGTACTCTATTTTTTGGAAGTGAACAAGAATTGTTTAAAGGGAATTAAATATGCTTGGCTAGAAATTAGAACGTCTCTTATGGATGATCCAAAACTGTAAGAGGCTCAAATACAAGCCTCATTTTCCACCTCATTTTCTATTTGTTTCTGACATATTGCTGTGTCTGTTCTATGACATGGCTCTAAGTTAATGAAAATAGCTAAAAGGAGTGTTCAGTGTCTAGCCCTTTTTCTGGGGAGATGTAAGAAGGCTCTACTTGCCTAATGTGCAAGGCCATTGAGAATTGAAAATTCTTAGGTGCTAAGCTTTTTGTATGATTGACGTCTAGCCCTATGCCAGGGAGATGCAAGAAGGTTCTACTTGCCTAATGTGCAAGGCCATTGAGAATTGACAATTCTCAGGCGATAAGCTTTTTGTATGACGTCAAGCTCCTTAAAGAAAATTGTTTCTTCATAATCCTATCTGTCTTCTTAGTTGAAAAATCATCCAGCTCTCAATTTTCTTTTTATCTCTGTTTAAAGCTTAAGTAGCATGTATTTATTTTCCTTGGACATGTTTTCTTCTTCTTCTTTTTTGGTTTTGTGATTTTTTTTATGGTTGCCACTGTCTTCCTGAAGTGAGTGCTGTCTGATTATCAGGGGGGCTGCCATACACAAGAAATATTTCTATGGTTCAGTTATGCTGCTTCCATTGTCAAGTGCATTAGCTGTACGTATGCATTGGTTTAAGAATGTCAATTTTGTTGTGATTTCTTGCATTATTGGTTTTGAAATTTATCCTTTCATGCTTCAGGAATTACAAGCAGATGCATTATCATGTTTCCTATTACTCTTCTAAATTTTTTGTGTTGCATCCTTGTTCTCTTTCTTACTTAGGTCTTGCCTCTACCCAACATCCCATTCTTTTGGTTCTTATTCCGCAGTTATTCCAACTGGCGAGCTCTTAAGGTGTGTTATTTATCTTTAGCATGATTCTAAAAGTTGGAAATGAAGTTGGGATTGCTTTGCATTTGTGTAAGAAGCAGGTTGTGCTATTCTATGAGAGATTACTTTTGATAAAGTTCAGTATTATGTTTCCTAAAAACATCTTAGATGTTTCGTTTTCTTCATCATAATATATCACTTTCTTATGCATCTATTCACAGTTTTGTTTTTCAGACTTCTCAAATTTTGCATTTTGATACCATAGGGAAGTGAGAAGCTTCTTCAGCTAGTGTCAGATTGCTCATGTGCTGAAAATTCAGCTGCTCCAAATGCCAAGGGAAGCGAGCCTGAGAGTGAGGAACCCAAGCATAAATCCCACAGTTCACAAGATTCTCTATGGGTATGCCTTCTCATGAATATCTGACATTTTTAGTGATCTGTCAGTCTCTTATAGGATTAGAAATTTCATTGGAATGATTGGCCTTGACCATTTTGCTAAATTAACTAAGTTAAGGTGGATTCTTTTGTAAATTCCAAGTGAGCATATGTAAATAAGTTTCATGGTCATGGTCATGGTCATGGTCGTGAAGTGGTTTTACTCATGTGGTGGAAAACATCTAAGAATGAGCTAGACTTGAATTAACTTTTCTAAAATTGATCTTCTTTCATTCCTCCCAATTTTTGCCTTATATATATATAAATGACATGATTACGTGAGAAAGTTTACACTAAGATATTTGTATTTGTTACATGCTAAAAAACTCATGACAGCTTGTGATTCCTGGCAACCAATTCCCCCTCTTTTCATTATACTGGCATTATTTCCCATATGCACCTTGGGATGCTGGATTTGACAAACGATTGTTAAATTTGTAGTTTCTGCATATATCCTTGAATATTTATCTATTTTTCCACATTGATGCCTAGTGTCCTTAAGATCCACGCAGGGATAAGCATTCAATTACATTTTTGACCGCAACAGCAGTCTTTCTGTCAATTTAGTAAAGCTTTCTATTGGTTTTATGAAATTGCAAACAGGTGCTGCAACCATCAAAGGAGCTCCAGGAACTTCTTAATAAGCATGCAGATGAAAATGGCCTCAATGACTCTGCAATTTCAGATATTTGCAAGACCTTTAGTTTGAATGCCAAGGATGTTTCGAAGTTTAGACATTCAATCTAGTTAAACATTTGCGGTGTATACCTGTCATTTGGCATGTAACATAATTCGGCGCGATTGCTGATCAATATAAGTAGATCATTCTAATTTTCCCATGTCATGTAACTCTGGCATGCGTGGTCATTTTGGAGAGAAAAAAATTGAATACAGGAAAGTAAAAGATTTTGGCTCTGACATGGCATGGCTACAAGTTACATGATTTGTTCAACAATGTGGATAATTATCTCAAGCACTTTAACAGTTCTATTCTGTGTTTTTTAAATCTATTATGCATTCTCTTGGTTTGTGCCCAGAAGGCGATAACTGCTCAATGATAACGTTTGGTTACTTGCTGGGGGTATTTTTGCTCATTGACCATTTGAAAAAAATAATGGTCAAATAATATGGACATAATTTTTTCTTTTTTATGAAATAATATAATTTAGTACTTATTGTGATTGGAAAACACAATATATTAAGATCTTAATGGAAAATGTGGCATTTCAAAGAAATTATTAAATGTGTAGGCGAGAGATAAAAAAAAAAGATAATGAAAATAGCTATGATTATAACATTACTAATAACAATTGAAAGATTTTCATGAAACATCAAGGTCACCAATTAGACTAGAATGAGTTATATTTTTTTTTCAAATGCAAGCAAGCAATTACAATAAGAAATATGAGAGAGAGAAAAAAAGAGAAAGAGACCTTGTAAGCATATTAAAGCTTTGATTATGATACCACTAGTACCATTACAAAAATCTTGACGAGATAAATCTAGCAACACTAAAAAAGGTCATCAACAATGATCGAAGTGTGTCACACTCTTCTTCCAAAAACAAGTGAGTCGTCTGTCGCTTGTGGCCCACTCCAATCATAGTTAGTAACCTTACCTCATAAATCTTTTTAATAGTATTAATGGTGTCATAATCAAAGCTTTGGTGTGCCTCCAAAGTCTCTTTCTTTCTTCTTTTATCTTTCTCATCCCTCCTCATTGTAATTGCATACTCGCCTTAGGATGAAGAGTGTAACACACTTTATTCACCATTGATAACCTTTATTGGTGTCACTGGATTTGTCTTATCAATATCTTTTCAATGATATAATTGTTGTCGTAACCAAAGCTTTGGTGTGCCTCTAGGATTTTTTTTCCTCTCTTATCTCTTCTCATTGTAATTTGTGCCAGCCCATTTAACAATTTCTTTGAAATACCATGTTTTCCATTAATGACATCTTAAAATGTCATGTTTTTCAATCGCGACATGCATCAAACTATGTTATTTATCCTCTTTTTTTTTATTAAATGTGTTGTTTTACTATTTTTTTTAAAATCACTTTTTATGTAGATGTTGAGATAAAACAGCTCATAATCGATATACCAATTAGCATTTAGTCTCACCTCGGAAGATACAAAACAAAAGCTTATATCATTATGTGGGAAAGAGTGATGTTGTGTTGAATTTTAATAGCTTACCTATGTCAAATAATCCTCATGTGATTGTGTTTAAAAGAAATGATGTTGCCATTGATTTTCATACAAATCCAAAGCAAAGATAAGTTGGAAACCATATGATGATTATCGTATGGTAAGAGTGCACAAGTCTTAATAGCCAAATTCTAGCCATTTTATAATTTACTGATAGTGTGGCTCAACTAGTACATACATGATTACTATAAGAAAATCTAACCATTTTATATTGCTAGTTTATGGCTTAAGAACATATATGATCAAACACAAATTTGTCTGTCTAAAAATAAAAATAATAATTATTCAAGCACTTTAAATGAAATTTATTTCAGGAATCTCTTTTCCGAATGGTCACACTCCCAATCTAAAATTAGCTACTCATTATTTCTAATGAAAATTGATTTTGAGATCAAGTTTTGAATTCAGCACCTCAACATTCAAAGTTTTCTCCTTCCCTTCTAAAATTTTCATGTCAATGGTTCATTTAATTGGTTAATGAATTGTTTCATTCTTGTAAGGAACTAATTCTCACTCCCTTTGACTAAAAATCACATTATGGATGCCACACTTGAGCCAAGATACATGCTACTAATATTTAAGACTACTCTAATGAGCTTGATAAACCATGAGTAAAAGAGTTGTTAGCCCAATTGTTAGGCATTATTAAGTAGATTTAAAACTCAATCTTTTCATCTTATCCCTTTCTATAACTGATTCTCCAACGTGATAGCAGCGGAACATTTCTAAACTTTTTACTAGTAGTAGTCGATAAATCATATATTTTAGATCACCACTTATCATGTCAACTCTAGATAAAGCCAAATAGAAAATTATTTATAGCAACCATGAAATTCTAATCTTGAACCTCTCACTAAAATCTTTAATCGAGGTGTATCTAAAACCACATTTCCCATAAAGTTTACAACTGCCTTGACTAATGATTGATTGCATATAACATTGGAGTTCATTCAATCACAACCTTCACATGTAAAGTCCCTTAACACACTATATTGCCTTATTAAATTATCCAATTGGCCTTGTTTCATAAAATAACTCTTCAACAACATCTCTTTAAGGAAAAGAAATAATAATTGAAAGATTTCATTTCTTATAATTTGATCGCACAAAATGCATGAAAAATGTTAGAATATAGAAAACAATAGAGAAACTTAATTTAAGTGATTTTATTTTATTCCTTATAATGAGGCTATATTTATATACATTAATTAAATATAGGAAAAGCTATCTAACTAATACGGGACAAAACAAATTATATATCTACATATCAAAAACTAATATATATATATAGAACACCCCTAAAACTCAAGTCAGTGTAGTGGAAACGAGCTTGAGTTTGCAAACTAAATCTTAGAAACATCTAAGAAGGAGAGGATTGATAAAGGTGTCAAAAAACTAGATGACAATAGAGATTGAATGAAGTTGAATAATGTCTTAGAAGACATATTGATGAATAAAATAACAATCAACCTTAATATGTTTGGTACATTCATGATAGATATCACTTTAGGTGATTTGAATAGCATTTTTATTATAAAAAAATAGAGGTGCAACTGGATGACAATGGATGATTGCTTCATTATGCGGGAAGTAGGGAGTTAACATAAACTGACTAACAGCATATATTATATCAAGGCGTGTTACAATAAGATATAATAAATTACCAACCAATTACGAATAAAGGGTGGGTATCAGATAATGTATCAACATCAAGAGGTTTAAGCTTAATGTTAGGTTTTAGTGGGGTATCATATTATTTGGGAGACTTGTATGAGAAAGTAAATTAAAAGCATATTTAGCATGAGAAAAATAATATCATGTAGTGTTTAAGAGTATTTCAAGACCAATAAAATATTTAAAAGAACCAAAATCCTTAATCTCAAAGTTTTGCTGAAGATAGTCCTCAAGATTAGTGACACCAAAATGATCGTATCTCACAATAATAATGTCATCCATATAATTAAGTAAAAAAACACAACCTAGTTTGTCTATCAAGAAAAGAGTATTGAATCATAAGGATTAAAATGAAAACCTTATTGTTGAATAATAAAGCTAAAATTAACAAACCATACATAAGAAGTTTGCTTCAGGCCATATAAATCACGATGAAGGCAATAAACTATGTTGGTAGGATGTTAGTATATTAGGGGAGGTTTCATGTAGACTTATTTAATAAGATTACTATTAAGAAATACATTCTTCACATCAATCTAAAACAATGCCCAAACTCAAGCAGCAACAATAACGAATAAACTACAGACTAAGGTAAAACAAGCAATAGAAGAAAATTTCTTTTCATAATCAATGTCATACTCTTGAGTGAAGCCTTTAAAAACAACCTAAGCTTCTTATCACTCAGTAGAGCCATCAGACTTGGTTTTAACTTTGTAGACCCATTTACTTCCAATAACAAATTAGTCAAGTGAAAGAGAAACCAGATCCTAAGTATGTGATTTCTCAAGGGTCTATAATGCTTCAAACATTGTATTTTACTAAACATGATTAAAACTAGCTTTAGAATAAAATTGAGGCTTATATACGATAATGGTAGCCAACCCCTAAAAATCTCTAACTTTATTAAGAAGTTTTTTTACTTGGGTAGAGTGATGAAGAGTAAAGGAATTAATAATATTTATTACAAATCTTCTGTATAAGGAAGATAGCTCAAGAAAAACCACTCTAGTAATTTGGGTGTCACCTATATGAGTTTTAAAAGTATCTAAAGAAAGGGATGGTTCATCAAAAAATAAATCAACCATATTATTTATGAAGAACAATTGGTTGGTGGAAGGAATATAATTCAAATGATACATTAAAGAGAACATTTTATGTTCGAGGAAGATAATATGACGAGAAACATGAATTATCTTAGAGATAAAGTCCTAACATTTATAACCTTTATGTTTTATTCCATAACATAGAAAACCAAAAAGTTGAGTACAAGGTTCTTGTTTATGATATTCATATAGTTGGAAAAAAAACAAAAAAAAAACATAATAAAAAATGTTAAGTATGTTATAGTTAGGAACTAACATCTAAAGATGCTCATAAGAAGACTAATTATCTGTAATGGGTGAGAAATGTGATTGAACATAAAAATAACAGTTAAAGTTGTTTCACCTTAAAAATGCTCTAGACAAAAAGCAGAGATAAGAATAACATGAACAGTATCTAAAATATATTAATGTTTACATTCGATTCTCTTATTTTGTTGTGAAGTACCTGGGCAAGAGGGTCAACAAATATTATTATGACCATGTAAGATGTTCAAGAATTTAGTATCCTTGTATTCCATGAAACTATCAATGTGGAGAAATTTAATGACATGAAAACTAGGTTTGAATCATTTTAGCAAATTCATGATAAATTTTAATAGGTTTATAGTGAGCTTGTATAAGATAGATCCATATACAATGAGGATAATTATCAATAAAAATTACAAAATATTTGGATCGGCATATAATAGTAATTAAAGATGGTCTCTAAATATTAGAATGCACAAGGTAAAAAAAACATGGAAAATAGAATCACTATCATTGTAAGATAAAGCAAATTGTTTAGTTAAAGAACAAGTTAAACAATTTAATTGATTATCAAAAATAGTTTTCACATTATACAAGAGCTTGAATACGACTAAAAGAGGCATGACTTAAATGGGAGTGCTAAAGACTTAACAATAAGGTTGTAGTTATGGACGTGGAAAAATGATGACATGAGATAATATAATAAAAAACAATGAGCTCATATAGTTTCCCGACTTTATAGCATATCCTAAGTGTCTATCTTATCTTTGGATTTTGTATAGAACAACTAGAAGAAGTAAACAGAACAAAAGGAAGAAGTTCATATAATTGACCAACAAATAACAAGTTCAAGGTAAGTTATGAAATAAGAAATGTCTTAGATAAGAAGTGGTTTGGATATGATATATAACCAATGTGACTAGCTTGTATTAAAGAGTCATCGATAATTTGTATAGATGGTAAGTTTGAGGAAGAGTTTGTGGAAGATGAAATAATAGGATTAACATTCATATGATTATAACATGCTAAATAAAAAAAACTAGGATACCTTGATAGTAATGGATGCAAAGATGAAAGTGTTACTAAACTTAGAAAAAAAAAACAAGTATATCATCTCAATATCATTAGTTGCTAATTAATTATTCATGGGCACATGTATAGGATCAAATATGGTGGTAAAGAGTTGATTATTAAAAAAATTGACCTTGAGAGGAACCATCTTTGTTGGGACAATCTTATTCATAATGTCCAGGTCCAATTTCATGACATATAGGACATTTACGAGTTGGATAGGTGAATACCATATGGTCAAGTAAATGACAATATTGATAATTTAAAGGAGTATCAGTCTTTTTTGGTTTAAGAAGCTTGATGAGTTGTAAGTATTATATTTGAGTGGCGTGATCGAAGAATCAAGACTCATATTTTTTTTTATATAGAAATAAGATCATATAGAGCTTGATTAAGAGATGTTAATGGATTTTAATGAAAGAGAGTTATATGGGTAGGCTCATAAGTGTCCTATAAGGCTATGAGAAACTAGATGAGGTGATGAAGATCTCTATATGTAATAAATTCTTAAGTATCATTAGAATTCTTCCAAGCTAATTTTATGAGAGTAAATTGATCTTAAATAAATTGTAATTGAGAGTGAAAATCAATGATAAATTGTTAAGACTTGATGTAATTGGTTAAAATCCTAATTGAGCTAATACTGATATGAGAGATTAGTAGCGGTGTAGCGATGAGTAAAGTGATCCTAAAGAGTTTTAGCAGTATGAAATATAACAAAATAAAGACTATTAGATATAATTAAGGTATTACAAAAACCAAGTGATGGTTTGATGATTCTTAATATCCTAACTATCTTGGTGCTTAATAAATTTGACATCAGTTTCATCTTCATCTTTAATTGGTATGGATTTAGTAATATCACCAGTGATATAACACTAAAGTCTCATATCCTTGAGAAAGTTATGCATGGCTTGTGACCACAAAACATAGTTATGCCCATATAACACAATATGAATAGGGTAAGAAATGCTCGATTTGTCTATATTTGCAAAAATGATAGAATAATAATGAGTCAAAATTAGAATATGATGGATCACTGGTGTCGCCTCATAGTGGTTGACGATGAACAATTGGTGATGAATGGTTGATAACTGATGAACTACATTGGTTGAGATACACGAATGAGATAAAAAAAAAAGTTTTTTTATGCTCAGGATCCAATATACATGGAAAATATATAAAATTCAACTCAATAACAAAATCATTGAAATAATGAGAGCTTTTTAATGTATAAGACCCACTATAAATGGTGAGTGTAGAGCATACAACTTAACAAGGAATCATTTTAACATTTGAAGTTTCTCAATTTGGCCATGATACCATGTTAAAATATAGGAAAAAAAAACTTAATTTGAGTGATTTTGTTTTACTGATCACAATGAGACGTTGTTTATATACATTTAGTTGGGAGGGAGGCAAAGTTATCTAACCAATATGGGACAAAATAAACAACATATTTACATATAAAAACTATAAAATGTATTTAACTATTTATTAAGAGTTACCCCACACACACACAAAAAAAAAAAAAACAATAAGAAAAAGAATTGGTGGGATAAAGGACTTAAACAATTTAAAGAAAATTTGAAAATCCAAAGTAAATGTTGGATTGGACGTGGTTTAAATAAGATAAATTATCATTATTTATATTATGGTGTTGTTAATTTATCTTGCAATTTATTTATTTATTTTGCCTTGTAAAATTTTGTCTATAAGTTTTTACTTTTCCATATGTTTTGCTTTTGATCCTATATAAGGATAACAATTTCACTTGAATTGTTTAGTCGTCATATTATCTAGGTCAAATTTTTATCCAATTTGACTAAGAGGCTAGTAAAATATGACTAGTTTTTTCTAAGTTTTTTTTTAAAAAAACAATCATCAAGTTGTGAATTTATATTTTTATACAAAGCATGGAATTTTGTCAAGAACTTTTATGATTTTATAAGTCATGGATGAAGATACAATTTGCTTTTTAAACTTAAATCTTATTTTGTAAAATTGGTTTAATTAAAAAAAACTCGGTTTGGATCAAGTATGCCATTAAGTAAAGAAAGTCTTCCATCTTATATGGGTTGACCAGATTGAAGATAAAAATAAATAATGAATTTTGTTATTCTATTAGGAGTAGATGGAGCAAAATCTAATCTAAAATGGACTTAATCCAATTCCACATGAAAATTCTACATAAACACTTTATTTTTTCTTGAACATTTACATGAACCTCTCTCCATCCATTTTTAAATTGAAACCCTTTTCAATTGAGAAGCAATATCATGAAACACTCACCTTGGAATTATAAAATTTTGTGAAACTTTTAAAGCAAATGTTTTATTTGTTTGATTATGATGAACATGAATGATGATAAAAGTAATTATGATTCTCATTTATTTTAATTTTCACTTGAATATAAAAAAGAGTAGGAATGACATTTTGATTTTAATTTCAACTAAGTTATATTCAATTTTCCATGTAAATTCTTTTTTCTCATTTAAGGCTTAAGCTACTCACTTGGTTCATTAGTCCCTCTTTGTTTATTAAACTAGCCAATATACCATCCATATATATATAGACATATATTGTGAATAGAATTCTAAGTTAATTTTTAATACAAGAGAAAAGGACACTGATATATTCGTAATTTGTTTTTCAATTATTGCTTTCTATGACCAAATTAATTATTAATTTCTAAAAATCTATTTAACAAAATATTCCAACAAAAAAAAAACCAAAAGTGTAAAATAAGAAAAAAATCTCATGATTAGTATAAAATTTATACAAAAAAAAGTATTTTTAGTTGATTTATTTTTCTTTTTCTTCTTTTTCAATCTCTATAATTTTCGTTATTTTATTTTTATTCAAAAGAGAAAAATTTTAGCTGATCATATTCAACAGAAAAAAAAATTTAATTTTAGTGTAAACAGGTCTTATAAAACGAGGAGGAATCCGTTGAGGTGTTTTTGAACCATTATTTTTTTAAAAAAAATAGATCGAGGTTGAGAGTAAATTTTTTACCGATTTAATTTTGTGTTTTTGAATTTTTTTTAGGTTTTTTAAGCAGATAAATTGATTTTTTTATATATTCTAAGAGTGTTTATTAGATGTTTTTAGGTGAAATTAAATTTAAAAAAATAAGTTTTTTAAATTAAAAAAATAATATTTAATTTTTCAGCTACGATAATGAAGATTATATTTTTGACAGGCAGATTAGTCGTCTGCGTTTATTGTTTTTTCAAAACAATAGGAGTGACCCTTTAGAAAAGAAAAAAAATCTAGGTATGCAGGTTTGGTTTTACATGCGCATGTGCATAGCCTTCTTTGTTAACGGGGCTAAAAAAAACTATACATTTAATTATTATTTTTTACCCGACGCCGTAGCGGCAAAGCGCGGGCCATGGCTGCTTGTGGTAGTTAAAAAAAGAGGGAAAAAAAATCCATGGTAATATGAGTGTCCTGGATAAAATGAAATGGGCTCGCAAAAGCCCATATGAAAAGGGAAGCCCGTACGTGCTGCTGATTGTTATAGCTTCAGCTTAAAGTAGCAAGTCCTCTTTCTTCTGTATATGCTCTGCTGCCTCAGCCTGGTGGTGTCTTCTTCTCTCTGTCAAGAAAAGAAAGGAAAAGCGAAGCGAAGTAACAGGAATGGGAAGTGGTGGAGATGTGGAGGATATGTTGAAGGACGAGAAGAACCCTCCCCCTCTGGATGAGGACGATATCGCTCTCCTCAAGACCTATGTATCTAACCCCCTTTCCCTTTCTAAACCCTAACTTTTATCTCTATTCACTTAACTTTCATTTATTTACCCTAATTATCATAGTACTACCAGCTCCTAATACTCTTTCTTCCATTTCTATAATTAAAAATATAGTAAAGCTTCTTTATTTGATTAGCTGTTAGGTTTGAGCATCAGCACCATAACTTTTTATTGCGTTTTCTTGTTTTAAGGGTAGCACTATAACTTTTGAAGGAGTTTATTACCGGAATTTAAGTAGTACTGGTTGGTTTTATGCAGGGCTTAGGACCGTATTCTGCGAGTATAAAGAAAGCCGAGAAGGAAATTAAGGAAATGGCTAAGAAAGTCAATGATTTGTGCGGTATGTGCTTATCTCACCGATATTAATTTGCTGTTGCAATCTTGTTAAAAGGGCTTACATGGTTTTGTTATTGCTACTTGGATGCTATTGATCCTTTGTATTTTGCTTCAATTTTTAAAAAAATAGGTATCAAGGAGTCTGATACTGGTTTAGCTGCACCTAGCCAATGGGATCTTGTTTCTGACAAGCAAATGATGCAGGAGGAGCAGCCCCTTCAGGTATGGGTTCAGTCGAGGAGGTTTAGTCAGTAATTTGCACTTTCTGTTTTTGGTATAGTGACTTCGTTTCTTAACCAGGTGGCTAGGTGCACCAAGATAATTAGTCCAAACACCGAAGATGCCAAATACATGATAAATGTTAAGCAAATTGCCAAGGTATACTTCAAATCTCAAGGCATATTTTTGGAGTGTTTTCACATGGACAGTCCTCTTGGTCAAATTTTTTTTTTCTTTCAGCGATTTTTGTTTTCTAAAATCAAATCCTGAATGCAAGACACACACGGACACATAAATTATCACATGTTAATGTTAGGTTTTTTATGGATTAATTTCAGTAATTTTTGTTTTGAACCAAAGCTACATACAATTAATCATATTTTCATTAATGTATTCTTTGTTATCCCATTCCAGTTTGTTGTTGGGTTGGGTGACAAGGTTTCCCCTACTGATATAGAAGAAGGCATGCGCGTGGGGTAGGTTTCCTTTAAACTTTGCAAGTTGCACTCTACTATTTTGTTGCTAAGCTTTTTCTACAATATTTGCTGAAGTAGTAAGATATTTCTAGTCTATATTCATGCTCACTATTAAATCAATTCACGCATTAATTTCTAGAGTATGCTTGATAAATATCTTTTTCATTGCCAGCTTTGTTTGCTAAATGGACGTAACCTTATTTGAATTTTACTTCCACGTTCTCAATTTAAATTTATTGGTGATGTTTTTATATTAAAGAGGACTACCATGTTTGTAATGGATTAGTAGTAGTATACTCATGTAGAAGTAGATGATTTGTGGCTCATGGCCTATCTTCTATAACAAGACTTTGGCTGTACACAAGCACTTTAAACCATACCTATGCTATGTCTTTTGTTTTAATTTTATGTTGTGTCTTCACATTATCCAATTTTTAATTATCCTTTTTCCATTAGCTATATTGAGGGATTATCCGTTATCACTTGGTTGGTTTGGAATCAAAGTAAGTAATTGCTATGTCTTTTGTTGCAGGGTCGATCGCAATAAATATCAGATACAGATTCCTCTTCCTCCCAAAATTGATCCTAGTGTGACCATGATGACAGTAGAGGAGAAGCCAGATGTGACATATAATGATGTTGGTGGATGTAAAGAGCAGATAGAAAAGATGCGAGAGGTATGTAAATCTTTCTTTATTTTTCTTTTGTTATTGATTAATTTACTTGCAATTCATCGTTTTCCTTTTAAATGCCGTACTCATACCAATGAACTTGTAGGTTGTTGAGCTGCCCATGCTACACCCTGAGAAATTTGTGAAGCTTGGAATTGATCCTCCTAAGGGTGTTCTCTGCTATGGTCCTCCTGGAACTGGTAAAACACTTTTAGCCAGAGCTGTGGCTAATAGAACTGATGCTTGTTTCATTCGGGTTATTGGAAGTGAACTCGTTCAAAAATATGTTGGTGAGGGAGCCCGGATGGTCCGCGAACTTTTTCAGGTTAAGAATTGCTGCATTTTGGTGTTTATTCCCCTTATTGTTACAATGCCTTATGTTAAAAATAAAATGTTCACTATTGCAGATGGCCCGTTCAAAGAAGGCTTGCATTGTGTTTTTTGATGAAATTGATGCCATAGGGGGTGCACGATTTGATGATGGTGTAGGTGGAGACAATGAAGTCCAGCGTACAATGCTTGAAATCGTCAATCAACTTGATGGGTTTGATGCCCGTGGAAACATCAAAGTTCTTATGGCAACAAACAGGTTAGATTTGCTTACTATATGGCTGTTGTTTTATGAAATCTTTGTGGCACATTTGCTCCTTTCCATTTCCTTTTGTAAGGTGTAACTGCGTTCAGTGCTGCTTCTTAATTTTGCCCGTTGTTCTCACATAGAACCAGTCATTTCTTAGTTGCCTGCATGTTTGCAACCAATTGCTTGCTTTCCTTTGCTTTGAACATCTTGGCATGCACATTATGCTAGAATTTAGCTGTCAAATTCAGAAAGTTGAAAGTCATGGGATGTGTCTGCATTTGTTTGAAAATGAATTTTTATTTTCTGAATGCTTCAATTGCTGCTCCGTTGAGCAATTTCTTGGTTTCATATTGTTGCTGTGAACTTGCAGTTCATCTTCAACTCTTAAGCATAAGATATGTTCATTCTGTATTTCAGGCCTGACACTCTAGACCCAGCACTGTTACGCCCTGGAAGATTAGACCGTAAGGTTGAGTTTGGCCTTCCAGATTTGGAGAGTAGGGCACAGATATTTAAGATCCACACCCGAACAATGAACTGTGAAAGGGATGTCCGTTTTGAGCTTTTGGCTCGGCTCTGCCCGAATTCAACAGGTAAATTCTGCCTTTATGTTATGGTTCACTGTATTTAGATTCTTAATACAGAAAAATTCTCTCTGATAATATGAAATACACGACCGGGGGCTCATTAAGGTGATAAGAGGTTGGAGATCTAGTTAAAAATCTTAGGTTTCATTCATGGTTCTATCTTTTGTAATACACCACCCGGGGCTCATTAAGGTGATAAGAGGTTGGAGATTTGGTTAAAAATCTTAGGCTTCAGTCATGGTGCTGTCTTTTGTGGCGTGTGTTTGTGTGAGTGATACGCTATAGAAGAAATAGGAAAGGGCCATGTAGAACTAGTCTAAATTTAAAATGCACCAGTCGCTTGGATCTACAAATCTATTCTAACCATCAACAAATTCTGAGAATTTTTGGTGGAATGGGGATGTAATTCTTTCTAGTTCTTGAGGTATAATGACAAACTGAGAGGCTTGGTTAGAAAGAATCGGTGAAGAAATCTTGTGTTATATATGGTAATCTTTTCGAGACCCAAATTGTATTTGGACTTCCCCTATTTGTTAAAAAAAAGAAGAAAGAACAAAATTCTAATATCATTTATCCTACATTAGATTAGTGATATTTCAAGAGGCTTTTAGATAAGAATAAAAAAGAAAGAAAGAAAAGAACCTTCGGTTGGTTCTTCCTTTGACATCAGATGCCCCCATCCCCCATTTCATTGTCAATGGACTGATCTTTAGTTAACTTGGTGTATTTTGAATTATTGATTAATGATGTGGGTTTCTTCAGGAGCGGACATTAGAAGTGTGTGTACTGAAGCTGGAATGTATGCTATTCGAGCCCGGCGGAAGACAGTAACAGAGAAGGACTTCCTTGATGCAGTGAACAAAGTAATTAAGGGATACCAAAAGTTCAGCGCAACACCGAAATATATGGTCTACAATTGAGTGAGTGATTTTGCATGTTGGATAGAGAAATTTGATGGCTGAAGCTGGAATGTTTGCTATACGAGCCCGGCAGAAGACAGTAACAGAGAAGGACTTCCTTGATGTAGCGTGAATAAAGTAATTAAGGGATACCAAAAGCTAAGTGCAACATCGAAATATATAGTCTACAATTGAGCGGGTGATTATGCATGTTGGATAGAAGTTTGATGGTTATACATCTTTCCAAGTGATGCAACACTGCTGTTTTGTTGACATCAAATTCGTATTATTCTAACTTCCTTTACTTGGGTTTCAATGGCCGTGGACCTCTTTGTGCTTTATGGTTTTTTCAATTTTTGTAATGGATCACAATGTTATGTTTAAGTTTCCTGCCCCAACAGCAGGTGTTCTGTATCTTGGTTTTTAGTGTTAGGTTCGCATCATGTTTTACAATAGCTGGTGTCTTGCAAGATGATATTTTGATTAAAGAAGAGTCATTTCAAAGAAAAGCATTCGAGCTGTGAAGGTTGAGCCTTCAACCACCGAAGTACAGAGCACAGAACTGAGGAAACTTGAGCAGAGACGTATTAATCAAAACAGCAACCTGACGAGAAAAAAATTTTAGTTTTCCACCATGACCAAAACTTACCTCCTGCTTTTGTTTTGCCTTAATATTTAAAGATGGTATTCATTGATATCACACGGAGTTCCATTCCTTTTCTTTTCGAGGATTGCCAGAGTAAAAGGATTACCAGATTAAGTTCCCTCTCAAACCAGGTGCTTGAATGGACCAGCAGTGAAACCTCATGAATATTCTACAAGGGGCATCAATGATCAAACATCCGAAAATCATGAAAAGGTATGGTCACCATTTTTAACTAGGAAGAGAGAGTATAACCATGTACAGAATGCCATCAACTGTCATGAAGCCATTACAGAGAGAACCCCAGAAAACAAACACTAGGATAAACCATGTCATTTTTAACATACTGTACCAAGCTTTTAATTCTCGTATGTGTTTATGCCAACATTCAACTACTACACACATTTATGTTGAGAAAAACTTGAAAGTAAAATAAACAAGATGAACTGAGAGGAAAAGTGGGGACGGCTATCAATCAGCGACAACAGTGCAAGAAATGAATGATTTTGCAACGATGTTCAAGACATATAGTCTTGCGTGTCTGGATTGACAGCTCTTGGTGTTTCACCTTGTTCGTTTCCAATTGTTCTCTTGCTCATGTTAGCTCTCTGCACTAAACGAACCAATGCTTGAACCACTTCTGACATAGGAGGTCGAAACTCTGGCTCAGGCTGCCACAAAACAATCATAAGCGTTAGAACAACAACACATACAGGACTTAGCACACCCACCCTTTCCCTTCTAGAACTACAAAATGCCCCCAACTTGCCGAGCTGCTAATTTTAACTCCCAATCTCTATGTTTCAGTTTATAAACTGCAACACCAAGCTGCCACACTTCAAACCCCCTTCCCTCAACCCAACCCCACCTAAGTTCCCTCTTTCAAGTTATACATTACCTGGACACAAAGAGCAATGACATCAGCAAACCGGGAGAGAGATTTGACAGGGTAGAGCCCTTTGAGTTCTGGGTCAACCATTTTAGATAAAGCATCGATGTCATGGAGCTGAGGAGTTGCCCAGCGAACCAATGATTGCTCAGATCTAGGCCTTGAGCTGTTAACAATTCACATTGCAATGAGATGATTAATAACCAGCTCATTTTTATCCCATCTTCAGTTAAAATTATGTTAATAATGAGAAAATCAACATGATTAAGGCAATGAGAGAGTCATCACATTGTTTATGTTAGCACTTCACCTGTCAAATGGTTTACGTCCAGTAAGAAGCTCCAACATGACTGCACCAAAACTGTAAACATCACTCTTTAGAGTATAATGACCAGACATTGCTACCTCTGGTGCACCGTATCCAGAACCGGCATTCTGGTTCAGTACCTGCATGTGTGGTGAAAGATAAAATGGACTTAGAAAATCTTTTAAGCAAATAGCCATGCATGGTTAGAGATTAGTCTAGTCTCTAAACTAATGCAGTGCTGCAAATGAAACAGATAGAAATTTCAACCAAAGTAAAAGAAGCTTTTCATCACCAATTAAGAGGTTGTCAATGTCAAAAAACCATCTCAACTCAAAAGCTTAATCTATTAGGTGAGGTCCCGAGAATAGTTTTATATTACTCTCTAACTCATCCCTCAAGTGAAAATCCTTTGGACTTGAAACTTACACAGACTCAAACTACTTTGTGCTTAATTTTATTAATTAGAATGAAGATGGTAAGATTCGAACTCGTGACTGTTTGGTCATCAAGACTTTAATATCATATCAAAGAACCATCTCAAAATCAAGAGCAATATAAAACTATTATCGCAACTTCACCTAATAGTTTAAACTTTCGAGCTGAGATGGTTTTTTAACATGATATTAGAGTCTTGATAACTGAACGGTCATGAGTTCAAATCTCACAATCTCATTCTAATTAATAAAAATTAAGCACCAAGTTTGTGCAAGTTTCAAGCTCAAAGAGTTTTTACTTAAAAGGATGGTTAGTTAGAGAATAATATAAATCATATATTAGAAAGGACACGAAATAAATGATTCCTCACAAAAAGTGAAATAAGCTAGCTTGCAACAATGAAATCACTAGTATTTTGCATGGTAGTTCTTACAGAGTAGATCCTACAAGGAACCCAAATATCCTAGATGTTGTACCATCTCAAAATATGCTACTACCACAGCATGGCCAATTAAAAATCAGAAGAAGAGAGACAAGCATAAGTTAGAAGTATTAATTACCTATCCAGTCATAACTTGCAGATGGCTTCATATAAAAATACAGAAAATAAAAACCCAACTTGCATGCAAATTATGCAAAAGGAAAACATTAAAAGCTAAGGAAGACCAATAAAAAGCTCAAAGACAACCTAATTCTTTGCAATCCACATCAAAGGAATATGATGCAACGGACTATCAAGAAATTTTGAGGCTCATGACCAACCTGGTCTGCATGAGGGAGACAGCTTGTCAGGCCAGAGTCTGAGAGATGTGGATTGAGCTCTGTGTCCAATAGTATATTCGCAGACTTGATATTTTTATGAACAATAGATGGTGAACAAACTTCATGCAGGTACCTGAAAGAAAAAACCCCTTGAGTATTAGGAACTGTTCATCATTAATATCACAGGTAAGTAACATCCATGATTTATGAAGATCTCAGTTGCAAAGGTTGGACTCTTTCCCTATCATTTGGTGAAGTTCTAAATTCCAATATCAAAATTCTTTAACAAAAATCAGGATGATGCCCTGCATCTTAGAAAAATTCACATGGAGTGGAAATGAACATGCCAAAGCAACTCCTTTGTGTGGTAAGGTTCTAGATGCTTAGAAAATTTAACGATAACAAGTTCACGAGGTTTTCCTCTTGATGCTTTTATATGATTTCTATTAATAATATTAATACCATGGAGCTAAAAAGTTAAGTATCTTTTTTGTTGAATCATTCATGTGGGCATTGATCGAATCCTTGTGTACACCAATAATTGAACCATGGAGCTAATGATAAATATTGGGGAAGAGAAACCAGGTGTTCTGATCTTCTTGGCGCAACTTGATGTTAGTTAGAAACAATTGGAACCATGGAATTCTTTTTCTGAGCATATATATGCTATGAACTTACTCTAATGCCCTAGCGGTCCCCAGAGCTATCTTGACACGGGAGTTCCATATCAAAGGTTTGCTGTATTCATCTGATAGATGCAGGAAGTCATGCAATGAGCCATTTTTATGAAACTCATAAACCAGCAGATGCTGTCCATGCTCTGAGCAATAACCCACTAGTTCTGTCACGTTCGGATGATGCAACAGGGAAATGCTTGCAACTATCTCTGTAAAATCATCAGACATATCACTGGGCAGAGTGGCTGAATCTAGTTTCTTCACGGCAACAACCTACAGTGTTGTCGAAGTAGATGTTACAACTTAAGAAGATAGACAGAGAGCGCGCGTGTGAAAGAAAAGAAACTTTCTGAAGGAAACATATGCACAATTTTTTCCTATATGAACACTTGCCATCACTCTATACACATTCTTACACAACTTTCCACAGCTACCCTAATTATCAGTGGGTATGTTATTCATCATAGAGAATGGAAAGTATAGTATAAAGTATGAAAGGGGCAAGACATGTTCAAGAAGACTAGTTTTTTATCCTTTAACTGAAATAGTCAAAGTGAGAAAAGTATACCTTCCCATCATCAAACTCAGCTCGATAAACACGTCCAAATAACCCCTCACCAAGAAGATGGTCGACACTGAAGCTGCCAGTAGCCATCTGCAGGTCTGCGACAGAGTACAATGTCACATTTATAGGAGTGGTAACAGGTTTCTTGACAACAACAGGCTTTGGCGAAAATTCCTCCTCATCAAATGATTTGTGACGATCAATAGGTGGAGGTCTAAGATTTATTGAGGCTGAGGTGTCAAATATCTTTGTGTTGACTGCGGAGGAAGTTTGCATAGATTTCATTTCTGCAGTACAATTTCAAAGATAAGATCACAAGAGAAAGGTCAAACCAAGAGAAAGGAAGGGAAAGATGAAGAAAAATGCTCAGCATGATGATTTCTGAAATCAACAAGCTAATGACATGGATCTCAAGCTACACTGAAGTAGTAAAGTTCTACATGGTACTGCTTTTATTAATTTATGGGACTTGATGTTTTCAAGTCAACAAAGTTTATTTGGAGCTAATCACAGGGTAGTGTCCACGCCCCAAATCAGATTCACTTAGTATAGGGACTGTAAATTTGAAAGTATTTTATCTATGCATTTAAGATATCCATCCCTAGACATTTAAAATATATCCCTTGGTCCCTTATGTTTCAAATTTTGAGTTATAATTCTGTCAAATTATCAGCAATGAAAGTAAATAGATTGCAAAGCATACTAATAAATCATAGTTGTTTGTGGATAAATAGCAAAGCCATCCTCCTTACTTCCAGTCTAGAAAGTAACAAACAACAAAGCCCATTAAGCAATCTAATGCAGCAGTGCAAAAACGAAAAATGATGCAAACGATACAGATGATTCATCCATGATGCTCAACAAGGTGAAAGGCACAGGTAAAAAAGGTTCTACCTGGTACATCATTAGTAGAAGAAAGAGGGGCAAGTGGTTGATTGTCAAGCTTTTCTATATCCGAGGACCTCCTGGATCTTCTCTTCACTAAAAAGAAAGCTACTATCCCCCCAACAAGAAATATGGATATGATTATTCCAGCTATGCCACCAGCACCTATTCCTGATTTCTTGCTGCCACCACCAGCACCACTGCCTGATGGGCTGTCATTGCCACCAGATTTCTGACGGCCTTTGTGGGCTGGAGGTGTACCAGGTGGAGGAGGGGGTGCAGGCCCTGAGTTCCAATTGTTACCATCCTTCCTGTTAAGATATTCAAGTTATAATTTTCAAAAACTTCTCTCTTATGAAACAATAGGGATAATAATGAAAATTTCCTCAATGCAAATGCTTACTGTAGATTAACGCTGTTGAGCTGGCTAGGGATCCAACCTGTAAAACGATTATTTGCAACATTCCTGAAAAACATAAACGCAGATATAATAAAAGGCCTGATTTCTCAATTGCAAACAGAGAGAGGACAATGTTGCTGGTGAATTTAACAGATACACTGGTACCCACAGATTTTCAAGAGGAAGATTGGCGAGGACATCAATAGCTCCAGTAAATTGATTGCTTTGCAAATACCTGCCAAAGGACTAATTAAGGAAAAGGTGGCCAGGACAATATGCTAAGCTCTACTATCAGAGAAGGCCATTTTGAAACTTACATTGATTTCATACTTGAAAGTGAGCTAAAACTCTCAGGTAGGTCACCTGTTAGTAGGTTGAATGATACATCCCTGTAGTGGCATAGAGAAATTATCAACATTTTGTTGCCTTTTTCTTCCATAAAACTAGATAGATGTATTTAACATAATTTACTGAATGAACTTCAATTTGATCTACTTGTTGAGGAAAAAAATGGCACTTTAAATATTCAGCAGCAGACATTATAGAGTATAATACAAGAAACAGTAATTGATATTGATAACGTTCACTTTAGCAGAAATATAATATGCACCTGCACAAGTTTTTGTTTTTGCATTGTTAACTGTAAAGTGCTAAAGTGTCAACCCAAATTTCTTTAACAGGTCAAGAAATAAGAAAAGTAACCAAAGAATTATTGATACTATCAGCAATCTGTCAAAGTAACAGAGAAATCTCACAATACCCTTCAATAAGACTAATATAAGCAGCCAAGTAAAATGATTATTTTATTGTTATTTAATAAGAATGTGTGAGAAGATCTCACAATGTGGAGAGAGAAGGTAGTTGTCCAAACATGTCTCCCAACTGATTCTGAAGCTGATTGTGACCAAGGTTTCTACACTCAAAGAGACAAGAAAAGGCATTAGCTTTGTACCTTGGATAGGTTGAAACCAAGAATTATTAACTTGAAATTACTTACAAGTACGTAAGAGAACGCATTAGAGAAATGGAATAAGGGATTCCTCCACTAAGTTGATTATTAGCAAGATTTCTGCGTACAAGAGAGCATCAAGTGTAAATCATCACAAAATCAGAAAAGGCAGGAATAACTTAAATAAGAAAGAAATAAAATTTGAAGCTCACAATCGCTGCAAGTTTGGAGGAAGTTGATAAGGTAAAGCGCCTGCAAGATTATTATTACTCAAGTCTCTGGAGAACACAAGGTATCACCGTGTCAAAACATAGAAAATCTAGAGAAATGAGACCAACACAATATACTGGATAAGTAATCTCACAGGATCGTTACTGCTGTCAAACTGTCAAGCTGGTACCCTAGTGACCCAGAAAGTCCAAGACCAGGCAATTTACTGGGGAAAAAAACACAGTACAGGTAAAAGAATCAGTGCCGATAGCATTCTAATGGATACAATGTCAGAAAAAACAGATTCTCCACAGAAGATTACATTTCTGTAACTCGTGAGCCTGAGCAAGCAATGCCTTTCCAGTTTTGCCCACATGGATCATCACCATTTGCACTCCATTGTGTTAGCTGCCCTGGTGAATTCATACTGCTGAACATGACCCGTAGAGCAGAAGCTGCAAGACAAACAAGCAAAAAATTAGGATAGATGCTCAGTATAGAGAGGATCATCAACCATACATGTTGCCAACTAAAAATTTTCCAAAAGATATTTCTGAATTTCAAATCACAGACAAGTGAACATATCACTAGCATTTCAGAGTCTGCTAGTATAACATATAGAATTGGAGTTCAATATGTGATATTTAGCCGTTGTCTGAGCACTTGGCTATTGATGTTTATCTTTTCTTGAAAAGCAAGTGGAAGCAAAATGTAAAAAAAACTTTTCTCAGAGCATTGACTTCTTGGTTAATTCTAGATGTTGACCATGTGCTCATCTTTGGCTATTAAATGGAATGGCTGACTTTCTCGCAAACCAAGTGGGAATTGAGTGGTGAAAACGAAGATGGGAAAACGAAAGAATCACATTTGAGAAATTTCCCTATTCCTATTTACATGCATCCATCTTCCATGGGTGCTCAGTTCAAGAAGAGAACTCAGTACTTCTTAAGGGAACTGTTTAAGAAAAAGACCCAGCCTTGTACAAAAGTAATTTATAACTCCCTCAATTCAAAACCCAATATCAAAAGAGAGACAGGGGAGTGAGAAACAGAGAGGGAATGATTTAGTTACGCTATGGAACCTTTTTGACTGTCAAGACACATTTGGAGGTCAAGGCTCATCAATGTCAGAGAGGATCAACTCTTAACCGTATAGGAGTCTGTGTACTTCACAAAGTTGATGAAGTTGCCGGTTCCTAGTGAGTGTTTCTGGAAACACCTTGGACTAAATGTCATCTAGAACAGGGATTTTACTCTTCAGACTGTTCAAACTTCAAAGCATCAAGCATTCTGCCTACTGAGCACTGACTCTCTTCGCACTTGAAATGAAGTATGGCTTCTATAAATTCCCCAATGCTTAAAATGGAATCAATCTTGATACTCAACAATCATTTACAGAAATGCCTAATCAACATTCTGTTGGGATCACTACCTTATTTTTGATATCCATAAAATGATCGCCCCTTCATTCTACAAATACTGCAGCAATCCGGGAAGTCACAAACTAATGCAAGGGGGGATGAACAACTGGTATAAACAAAGACTTGGAAGCGAAAATTATATAAGCAAAATGATAATTTTTTTCAAGATGCTTTTTATTTCTTGATAATATTCTTTTTACTGACCAAGCAATCACCTTTGAGATAATACAAGGTAAATTAATACCTGAGACAACAGCATCACATGCCACTGGACCTCACAGACAGGCATAAAATCTTAGGTTTCATTAGTGATTGACATTGAAAGCAAAGCTGACATCAGTAATTCCAGACAAGAAATTGACATTGATATTTAATATCACTGTCCTTAGCTGGAGATTCTATTTTCCCAGAAAAAAGAACCAAACTTTTCTCAACCCAGAACTGATATCCACAGTTTTGCACCAATCTGCTTCTTAAATCAGCGTAAACACACTGTAGTTTCAAAAATAAACAAGAAGAAAAGCAAAATCTGGAAATGCATCAAAGGCAGTATCTTCTTGTGGTTCTAATATCATAAGCAGCAGCAGCAAAACCAAACAGTAATGAAAAAGCAACACAAAAAGCAAAAATAAAATAAAGGACCAAGAAATGCAGATGTGGCAAAAGAAATCAGCACATGGAAATGGAAATCTATCTATCTGTGTAAGAATCAGAAAAGAAAAGCATAAAAAAGGTTTAAGAAGAAGATAATAATAATAATAAAGTAGTGAATGAAAGAGTTGAGTGAGATAACTAACCATCATTTGGATCTGTTGCACCATGGACACATCCCAGAACGCAGACTAAGAGTGTCAACACCAGCTCAACTCTTCTCCAAATCTCCATCATCTCATCTCAAAGAACCTCAGGTCTGTCTGTCTAACCCACAACCAAAAACTGAAAAAGACCACCCCTTGTCTGAATGGCTCCTTTTCAGAGTTAATCTACTTCCCTTGTTAAAAAGAAAACAATTTTTATGGGATGAATTTATTCTAAATATTTAGCCACGCCCAGGCAGGCACGATTTGCCAGAAGAATCCAAGGCCACAGAATGCGCTCCCTCTCTCCCCCTATATTTTATTTTTAGACCATCACTTTCTCCTTTGCCTTTTTTCTTTTTCTTTTCACTTGCGCTGCTTCGGTAGGTGTATCCAATTACATGCTTTGCTTGGCTTTTTATTTCCTAAAAAAAAAAAAGGAGTGATTGAACTAGTAAGGGGCTGTTGCTTTCACGAGGATTGGAAGCTTTTGGTGGCTTCATGTGATTCCTTTTTCTATTATTGATACGATGGTGGATAATTTTTATTTATTTTTGACATAATGTAACTTGATTGTTAATTAACTATATGAGTAATGCTAATCTATCTATTGCCTACTATATCCACGTATTTATACTTATTCATCGTGAAATTTACCGCAATGAAACTATACATGTGTCTTGTAATCATATTATAGTTACATAACTTTTATTTTGTTGTTTTTTAAAGTGGTTTTTGCTCAAATATATATTATTTTTTTTATTTATTTTTAATAACAGTACATTAATAAAATTTAAAAATAAAAATTCAAAGCTAAATTAAAAATTCAAGAATTTTCAAAATCATGATTGGACCACGATATTAAATAAAGCATCTTAATGATGCTGTTGATATTGAAACTACCATGTTAGCATGTCTAGCATTTGGTATGATTTTCTACACTTTGATGAATTTAGACATCTCGTGTCGTATCTTTTTATGGTATCGAAACACGTAATGTTAAGTTTATATGATATTCTTAGAAGTTTGTTTGCCAAAAAAAATAAAACTATGATGAATATATCAAGTATTAAATAAACTACAGACCAATAGTTAAATATTGTCAATAGTTTCATTATTTAAAACTACAATATCACATTAAACAAAAACATAACCAGAAAATATCCTTATTATCCAATAAAAAAAAAACCCATCTTCGGATTTTAGAAATTCAGGGGGTGGTGATTGGAAAGTCAATTTTCACCATGTTTGAATGGGAGAATCATGAGATGGTTGTAGACGTGGGCTCTATCATGTTATTTTATGTATATTTTGACCCTCTCCCCCTCCCTCTTTTTCTTCACAAGCATGAGCTTGTAATTGTAGAGATCTAAAGGTTAGGTTTAGTTGCAAAGAATTAGTTTAACATTTGGTAGTGCATAAATAACCCTATCCAGCCAGAGCAAAAGCATGTTTTAGATTTAATGTTACGTTTAAAAGTGTAATTATAGTTGTTTTTTAAAGTAATTTTTATTTAAAAATGTATTAAAATAATAATTTTTATTTTATAAAAATTATTCTTGATATTAATACATTAAAATAATTTAAAAATACTAAAAAAAATTAATTTTTTTAAAAATATTTTTAAAATACAAAAACATGAGTGTGGACAGACAGAATGGGAAGGTCAAATGTCAGGGATTGAGTCTGGTACATGGGCTGTCATTCGCAGAATATTTGGTGGGTGGCTAAGGGGTTCTGAGTCGGAATTAACGAGTACTTTGATTAGTAGAAGTGGGTAAAATCTCATTTTCCTGCTTCTGCGTACTGTTCCCATCATTATCTCACTGGACTTGGCGGAGTTGTTTGGAATTATTATAATAGTTGTTTTTGCTAGGTGAGTTTTATTTGAAAATATATTAATATATATAGTTTTTATATTTTTAAAAAATTATTTTTGATACTAACATGTCAAAATAATTTGAAAATATAACAAATAATTCTAAGCAAGATAAATAAATAATTTTTTATAAAATGTTGTTTGAAACGCAATTTCAATCGACGCCGAAGTACCATTGCTCTCTAAATCTGACTAACATGAGTGTTTGAGGGGGTAGTAGCGTGAGTTTGAAATTTTGGTTGATTTTTACTCGAAAATGCATCAAGATTATATATTTTTTTATTTTTTTAAAATTATTTTTTATATCAACATATTAAAATGATAAAAAAATAAAAAAATTACATTTAAGCAAAAAAATTTTTTCTTCAAATGACAGTTGAAACGCAATTTCAAACAGCATCGAAGTGCCTTTTCTCTCTGAATATGATTAAGAATGTATTGTTTTGAGGTCAAAAAACGCTTCTGAAAACTAAAACAAAATAGCTTTAAATTATTTTTTAATGTTTTTTTTATTATTTTAATATATTGATGTCAAAAATAAATTTTAAAAAATATTATTTTAATATATTTTTAAACAAAAAACACTTTAAAAAATAATTACTTCTACAATCTCAAACACCGCACAATCCTCCCTTTTGACAAGCCTGGAAAATCACATGGAGAAAGATGGGAAATTAATTAATTCGTTGAACCAGGAAAGACGTGCAAAACTATAATTTACTGAATTTATCAGTGCATAAATAACTCCTATCCAACCAAAGCAAAAACATGTTTTAGATTTAAGGTTAAGGTTGGATGGCATGGTCAAATGTCAGGGACTGAGTCTGGTACATGGCGGCATGTCAGTCGCAGAATATTTGGTGGATGACTAAGGGGTTCTGAGTCGGAATTAACGAGTACTTTGATTAGTAGAAGCGGGTAAAATCTCATTTTCCTGCCTCTGTTCATTTATTTTGTTTGCGTAAGGTTCCCATCATTATCACTGGAATTGACTGAGGTTTTTGGTGGTGTGATGGTAGTTTTTTTTAGAATGTTTTTTTATTTAAAAGTATATTAGAATAATATTTTTAAAAATTATTTTTTAATATTAGTATATTAAAATAATATACAAATATATAAAAAATAATTTTAAGCAAGATAAATAAATAAATTTTCATAAAATGTTTTTTGGAATGTAATTTTAAGCGATATCAAAATACCATTGTTCTCTGAATCTAATTAAAAGAAATGTTTAAAAGTGTTGTAATAATTGCTTTTTAAATTTTAAAGTGCTTTTCACTCGAACATGTATCAAAATAATATTTTTTTAAATTATATTTTATATTAGCATATTAAAATGATTTGAAAATATTAAAAAATTATTTTTAAGCAAAAAAATTAAATTTCTTCAAACACTTTTTGGAACGCAATTCCAAACGACAACGAAGTACCTTTGCTCTTTGAATATGATTAGTGAGTGTTTGAGAGTGTGGTAATGGTTGCTTTTCAAAATATTTTTTGTTTGAAAATGTATCAAAATAATATTTTTTATTTTTTAAAAAATATTTTTGATATCAACACATCAAAACGGTAAAAAAAAACATAATTTTATGCAAAAATAATTTTTGAAAATTTTTAAAAACGCCGTTTGGAATGCCATTCCAAACAGCCTCTAATAGGAATGTGTTTGTTTTTTTAGGGTTGGAAACCATTCCAAACAGCCTCTCATAAAATTGTTTGTTTTTTTAGGTAAAAAAGCCTTCAGAAAATTTTTAAAAAAAATTGTATCGAATTATTTTTTATATTTTTTTATCATTTTAATATACCAATATCAAAAATAATTTTTTAAAAATATTATTTTAATATATTTTCAAACAAAAAATACTTTAAAAAACAATCATTCCTATATTTTCAAACCTAATCCTTTAAACAAGCCTGGGAAATCACATGGAGAAAGATGAGAAATTAATTAATTCATTGAACTACGAAAGATGTGCAAAACTATAATTTACTGAATTTATCAGTACACATTCACATGGATCCTAACTCATACCGATCTATTTTCAAATGGTTCATTTCTAAAATGGATAAGAAATTTGGCATACAACAAATAGCTGTACTGATGAAGAATTAAAGAGCATCTGATGAAAAAATAGCTGTATTGATAAAGTATAAAAAATTATTGGTTGTTTTTTAAAATATTTTTTATTTAAAAATGCATAAAAAGATATTTTTTATTTTTTAAAATTTAATTTTCATATCATCACTTTGAAATAATTTAAAAATATAAAAAATTATTAAAACAAGGAAAAAACTTAATTTAAAAAAAAATATATTTTTAACACATAAAAATAAACTATATCCCAGCTACTAGAAAGAATTAAAATAACAATATAGTACCTTGGTCGTGTTAGGTTTTTTTCCATAAAGGGCCTGGCATCCGGCAGGAATGCACGATATCCTTGGCGGCGAACTTGGTCGTATTGACCCGTCATGGTAATGGATGCTCGAAGAGGCGCACATATTCAAATCTAATGACAACGACGACCACCGTCGTCGTTTTACTTCCACACAATCCATTATAGAAAACATCTTATAATTTGCAGCGTATAATTGTTTTTTAATCAGCAGACAAGACAAAAATCGAAGTTCGTAGAAAAACTAAAATACTAATACAGATCAAGGAAATGAATTGAATTGAAGGACATGGTGACAACCGTTATAACTCAAGTATAATATAAGAGGGCAGAAGCTAGAGATGTGCCTCTTACGACTTTTGGATGACATGGACACCACAACATATTACATAAAACTATAACATTTACATAAAAGGATAGGGTTAATTTTTTTTAATATAAAAAATGTTGAAATATTACTAATATTTTGTTAGTAAAAAAAATTTGAAATCATATAAGAGTTAACTTGATTGATTTTGTAAGTTCAAAAACAACTCGGATGACTCATAAAAATATAGTTTGACTTAGAAAATAATTCAGTATAATATCTTTTTTTAATATTAAAATAATAACATATTAAATTGATTTGAGTTAACATGTCAAATCCATAACCTGAGTTATGAGATTATGATAATCATATAGAAAGTAAATAAAAACAAATTATGAAGTTTAATTTTCAATCAACCCAGTATTAAAGAATGAAATTGAAAAAAATCAATTAAAAGAGAATCTAAAAAGGCAATCTAATTTAATATGTCAAATCCGTAATTTGATTCACAAGATCGAGATAACCTTAAAGAAAACAAATCGAAACAAATAACAAAATTCATTTTTCAATTAGCCTAATACTAAAGAATGAGATTAAAAAAGAGCATGAAAACGACATGAGTTAATCCGTCAACCCCATGGCCCAGGTCCTAACTCCACATAAAGAAAATTTAAAAAAAAAATGACTTGATTTAACCCAAGTTAACTTGTCAAACCCGCGACTCTAGTAATGACCGAGATAACCTCATAAAAAGCAAATAAATTTTTTTTATAAAACTCAATTCCCAATCGACCTTGTCAGACTCAATATTAAATGATGAAATTCATAAAAAAAATTAAATTAAAAATGACACAAAAAATAAGCAGAGTCAACCTGATATAACTTGTTAAGTATTATTCATGGGTCATGAAGCCAGTATAACCTAATTAAAAAGTAAATCGAAACAAATTATGAAATCCAATTCCCAATCGAACACAATTTTAATTGATGAAATTGGAGAAAAATTCAATTAAAAACAGAAAAAAATTGAGTGAATTGAGTTAAACTGCCAAACTTGCGAATCAGGTTATGATATGAGGAGAACCTAGTAAAAAACAAATATAATGTTGAAGGACATATGTCTTGAGTCATGGGACCAATATAACCTTTTAGGAAAGAAAAACCTAATTCAACCTAGGTTAAAATACCAAAACTCGCGAACCTAATTATGAGATCAAGATATCCCCGTAAAAAATAAATCAAAATATATTATGAAGTTCAATTCTCAACCAATCCAATATTGAATGATAAAATTGAAAAAAAATCAATTAAAAAAGAGAGACAAAAAAAACTCGAGTCAACCCGGGTTATCCCGTTATGCATTATTCCGGGGTAATGAGACCGAAATAATCTAATATAAAGCAAATAAAACAAATTATAAAACCTAATTCTTAATCATTCCGATATTAAAAAAATAATAATTAAAAAGAATAAATCAACCGGATTAACCAGCAATCTATATCATAAAAAGAGTTAGATAACCTAATAAAAAACAAACATAATATTAAAAAATAAAATAAAAATAAAATAAAAGAATTGATCGAAAAAGAAATCAAGGAAATTTTTTTTCTAATTCAATAAATAAGTAATTTCTCGTTCATTTTTTTTTAAATTGTTGTTAATGATTGTCTGTACAAATGGTCAACAGAGAAATATATGATTAGACAATAAAATGAAGTAGATTTGGTTGACAAAATATAATGATAACAGTGATAGATAACACAGAGAAAAGGGTTGGCGATGAAATTGTCAATCTTGCGTGTGTGCGTGCCACCACCTGTGGCGTTCAACTGGACAGCTTGTCCACTCCTGCCTCGTTTCACTCGTTTTTGACCTTATTAACGTTATCCAGGAGTCATGTCGGCTGTCGGTGACATTGTCTTCCCTTTTCCAGTCTCTCTCGCTGATGAACTGGCATTTGCTCCCTCAATAAGATAACCAGGAGTTCTTCCAAATTTCCAATTAAAAAAAACAAAACAAATATTAGTTGTAATCCGGGCATGTTTTGGACAAAAGGGACCCAGGCCCAAAACTATCGAGCCCAGGATGAATGCTCCCCCAGTCTTCCTACTTGCTTAATTGTTTGTACATTATTGTTCGTGAAGCTTCATTTAGAAGAAAAAAAACAAAAAAAAACCAACAATAGTGTGATCATCTAGCAAACATAGCAAATAGATGGTGGATTAATGCTTTATAAACGCTAGCAGTGGCTTGAAAACTGTTAATAAAGAGGAAGATTTTACATCCTTGAGGTCTTCGAATGGCTGATTATTAGTTACTGTACATCTTCAAACAACAATATAGTCCCTCGTAGTCAAGAATACAGAGCAAATAACACTATGATGCGGTTTGTTTATGCGGCTGCGGTAACTTTTAAAGTAAACTGTAGATGTTTGTTGTTTGGTAATGCATAACCATAATTTACTGTTCACTTAAATTTAAATAAAACAACAGGCAGTGGAGTCACTCTCCAAACCCGTGGAGTCACTCTTCACCATTCCGGTCAGACCGGATCTGGTCCAAAACTAAATGTATTAAACCAGGTCCGTCCTAGTTAAAAAAATTTTAATTTTAATTTTTTTAATTATGTTTTATTTGAAAAATTAGAAGAAGATCGCTTGATGACGTAACATTTGCAGAATTTGATCACAATCCCAATTTTGTTCTTGATGATATTTTACCTAATGTTGTTGCGCGCTTAAAAAACAATGGAAAATATAGTCATTGTTGGATAGATTTCGTACGTGATGAAATTGCACATAGTTTAATAAAATAATAAAAAATATTTGATATCAATATTATTTATTTCATGATGTAATAATAGTAGTTAAATTTACAATATTTAAATTAAAAACCATCAATATGAATATATATATTTTTAATTATTTTATAACCTCAATTTAAAAAGCATTCTTTTAACCAAACACATTAAACAACTTTTTGTTCAACCTCAATTTCAACTACAGTTTTAACCAAACATATATTTTTTCAAACCAACCTCAACTAAAAGTATATTTTATAAAATAACTTTTTTCAAACCACAACCACAACAAACTACTACAATACCAAATACACTATTTTATACAGCCACGCTACACTGCAATTCAAAAAAAAAAACTTTAAATGTAAAAAAATATCTAGACCACGAGGAATTATTTAATATTATTATTAAACTTAAAAAATTTAAAAGTTAAAAAAAATACTTTAAATATCTAATACGTCAATTTTAAAATCTTCTTATTCAAATCGTTATCTAATTCGGGTTTAAAATTAAATCAAGTGAAAGTTGACATAATATGACTCATTTGACTTGATGAGTCTGAAAATAGACCGGTAAAAAATATGATTTAGTTACAAAAATATCAAGTTTATCTTCTTTCTTTTATTTTTATAATGAGATATCAACAAAATGGATTGACTTGGGATTCATGACTTAACCCTTTAAATTTGTGATCCGGGTGATGGACTTCACCTTGTTTAAGAATTTTATTTTTTTAAAATGATTTTTTTACTTAATTATACAATAACAAAAATAAATATTTGTAAAATCAAGTACAAATTAAATATCAGGATGTTTATTTGAGACTGTATAACCTTATAAAAAAATAAATCAAAACTATTTATAAAAATAAATTTAAAATTAAATAAATATTAAAGAATAAAATTAAAAATAAATAATGAAAATAAAAAAAAGAAGAGAGAGAAGGAAAATAAAAAAAAAAGTAATTAGTCAGAGTACCCACGTTGTGGACCATAACAAAAGTTTTTTTTTTTTAACGTTATAAAGGAACATGTCAACACAATTTTCAGCATAAAAAAATTAATTGTAAGTTGAGAGGTTAATATGTATATTTAATAAAATAAATTAAAAATTATATGCAATAATAAATATTAAAAAATTATTATTAACACTAACTAAAAACTGAATGAAAAAAAATTAAAAGATAAATACATATTAATATATTTAATCTTGTGTTGTAGAGAGCTCTTTAATTTTTTTTATTTAATTATATGAGAATAAAATTATTTTTTTAAAGAAAAATAATAATTTAAACAAAATAACTTTACAGTATAATTTTTTCTTTTCTTATTAATATATTGTTTTAACAAAAAGTATTATTTTTTGAGCTACGTTGTTTATTCAATATAAGCTAAAAGCAATTATAATAAATAGTAAAATTGTTTTTTTTTGAACAATTTGAAAAAAAAAAAAAAAACTATGAAAGGGTTGAGGCCGATGGATTTGGGGGGTCCTGCTTGACTTGGCTGATCTAAAGTGTGATTTTCGTACCCTGCAGATTATTATTTTTCAAGAAATATTGAAAACAAAAACGAAATTGATGTCAAAATGCCCTTCAATTAACTACAAGTATTCATATTGCTATCTGGCTACTACAATCAAAGAGGCGAGGTAGCAGTAGCCACACTTTTCAGTTTCAAGTGCTGTCGCGTTTTAATTTCACCACCAACGTAAGATTATTCCTTTGCACAGTTGTACCAGGTTGCTGCCAGAATCTTACAAGTGCTAGAATGTTGCGTGGAGTTGCAAAAAGAAATTGAGTGCGTATAAGCAAACTCTGCTGTACGTCCTGCTAAAATTTGTTAACCCAAAAGGACAAAGTTGATTGCTAACAGCCGTAATTTGACGTAGTTCTTTCCAAAACGAGAAAGCAAGAATTGCATGTTGAAATCTCTGTTTGCATCGCCATATCTCCATTTTTTTTTAATCAAGAAATATATAGGATAAGAATGTCATGGAAAACATCCTGTATCATGCCAAGATTATTAAATTATACGCCAAGAAACTATCACATGCATGTAACGGAGAACTTCAGCTGTGAAAACTCAAGAGTAGTTATTGCATTGCCAACAATCAAAAGTAAAATTTTCTATTAGAAACTGACATGGTTATCCATCTGGGCAACTTGATCTTATCATGATGATAATGGTTTCAGTTCTGGAAATTGAGAATAGCCCATGGCCTGAACTGTGCATTCTGCCTTCTATTCTATCTTCAGCCTGTATTAGAAAAAAGATTCTTCAATATGGGTGGATAGTTGAAGGGTTGAGGCCCAGAATTGGCATGTTGCTAAATGAGAAACGAGTCACAAAGACAAGTGTTACCATGAGGTCTCAACGGCATTTGGTTATTGTTTTTTGTTTTTTGCTTCGGTGCCCATTCCATGGTTGCACTCGTGGGCCGTGACGTGACTTAGCCTTCATTTATATCCAAAAATGTCATCAAGTGAAAAGGTATAAATAAGGTGAGAGATTCTAATCAGATCATATCCACTGTGTCAGTTTGTTTCAAGTGATAAACATCTTTTCTACCATCTTTACCATACCATCATTAATAGAGTTTTTGTTCTCTTCTTTAATTCTCCTAAGTACTCTATCTTGAACACCTACCAAAACACTCAATCTTGAATCTTGAATGTCCACCAAAAAGATAGAAGGGACTGTATTCATGGCGGCTGCGACTAGTACTGCTACAAAATTTGAAAACAACACCGATGATCAAGAGAAGAGTGAAGAAAGCATTACCAACTATCTGATAGTGAGGCCAGAAAAGGGAGGAATGTTGGACTTGTTGAGGTACTTGGCATGGGCCGACATAGGAAGTGGTGTGAGATTCTTAGAGAGCTCAGAAGAGGGAATTATGGGTGAGGAGGCAGGTGATCATAGGTGGATTATATTGGTGTCTATTATTGCTCGGAAGATCATCTCCTTATTTGGCAAGCCCTTGGAGTACACTGGTTTTGTGGTTGATTTCTTTCTCAATCTCTTGTTTCAGAATGGTGGCATCATGGGCTTATTTCTCAACTTTCTCCAAGGTATATCGCCAATCCTGCCTATACTCTTCGATTAATTCCCTTTCTTTCTGTTTTTATTTTGAATAAGATACATGCTTGTATATGTCTGTACTGATTACAGTAGCTAGAATTGGTGCTTGATTTCCTTTACATGTATAATATTGTTTCAGAAAGACTTACAATGTTCTGGCTTGGTTATGAAAGATAAACAGCCTAGGTTCATGTCTGGCAGTTTATACATCAGTTTATAATGGCAAGTTTTGGATTTGTTGGTGGATGTATCGAAAAACCATCTTTTAAGGAACTGACTTAAATTGTCTTACTGGTAACTTTTTTGTAGACTTTGTTATGGTTACAGTACTACTGGTCTACTAAAAAGGCTATTCTGATTATCATGGAAATGCAGGAAAGGTGGTGATACCGCAGAGAGACACCGAGACTTTTATAAGTAGCATCGGGCATTTGGATGGGCGAATAGACCTATACAGAGCTGAAAACTTGCTGGAACAAATAGATCATTCGGTTTCCGCAGAGAAAACAATCACAGAAGAAATAGGGAACCGCGCTCATATGGACCTCTGTATCATGGCATCCAAATTAGCTTATGAGAACGCTAAAGTTGTTCAAAGTATTGTTGTTCATCACTGGAAGGCAAGCGACCCTAACTTCCGCGTCTCCCTCAATTGATCTGCTTGTTTTTCTTGCATTCAATTAATTTCATTGAATGATGTAATTTTGATTGACTGGTAACATATGTATTTCTGATAGCAACTAATATAATAATATGAACTTCTGACAAAACAACAGATGCATTTTGTGGACTTCTACAACTGCTGGAATGGTAAGCATGCAACAAATTTTGGATAGAGTTGTATTAAGTGGAAGATTTCGAACTTTCCAACCTTTCTCTCATTGTCTATAAAATAGTATTCCTGTACTTGGTTATCAGAAAATAATTACTTTGATCTTCTGATCAAGTGTTTGATGCTTTTCCCTCTTTTTCTTGGTTAATGATGCCTTGATAGATTTTCAAAAGGAATTTTCCACTCAAGTGTTCATTCTTTGTGACAAGCCCAAGGATGCAAACTTAATATTGATCAGCTTTCGGGGCACGGAACCTTTTGACTCTTATGATTGGGATACTGATTTTGATTACTCTTGGTATGAGATTCCAAAACTGGGAAAAGTCCACATGGGATTCTTAGAAGCATTAGGTTTGGGCAACAGAGATGATACTACCACCTTCCAATATCTCCTTCAGATGAAGAACCCAAATTTCAATCACGATCATGAAGGTTCTGGATCACTATTATCAAATACTGATTCTGACATGGAACAAAATGAATTGGACCGTTCTTCTGATTCTGACAGAGCCACTGCAGTAGGTCATAAGAATTTCCCGCTAGAAATGGTGAAGAAGACTGCATACTATACAGTGAGAAAGAAGCTCAAGAGCTTACTCGTGGAGCACAAGAATGCGAAATTTATAGTCACTGGGCATAGCTTAGGTGGTGCACTTGCTATTTTGTTCCCATCTGTGTTGGTGCTGCACCAACAGATGGATGTAATGAAAAGGTTGCTTGGGGTTTACACATTTGGGCAGCCAAGGATTGGGAACCGGCAGCTAGCAAAGTTCATGGAAGCCCATTTGGAGTATCCTGTTCCTAAATACTTCAGGGTGGTTTACAGCTATGATCTTGTCCCTAGATTGCCTTACGATGACAAAACCTTCTTGTATAAACATTTCGGAGTCTGCCTTTATTATAACAGCCTCTATATTGAACAAGTACGTACATTCTGCCTCCAACTGATCTTTTTCTTACTATCTGCGTAAAATGCTGCACTTTTTCTTCATTGAAATGTTCCCTTTTAAAGAATATGAAACATCTAAACCCTTTGCCAATTCTGAGGCATCTGTCTCTGCTCCTTCTCACAATTCTAATGGCAGAAAGGAAGAAGTTATCTGATTGAATCGGAGTCTTTGTCTATATTTTATGCTGTCGAAATACTGGTACTTCTAATCCATTACGAAATTTTTAACGAAAAATAAACCACTTCCACTACACATGTGATCATTGTTATCTTAAAACGGCTTTCTAATCTTTTTTTTTCTTAGTAAGTGGTTCCTGATGATTTTGTTTCTTCCTTTTGATTTGCATATTTGAAGAAAGTGGATGAGGAGCCAGACCCCAACCTCTATGGGTTGAGAAATGTTATTTCGGCACATCTGAATGCTCTATGGGAGTTAATAAGAAGCTTCATAATCGGCTACACCCACGGGCGAGAGTACAAAGAAAGTTGGTTCATGGTGTTGGTCAGGATAATGGGACTGGCTCTCCCTGGGATTGCTGCACATTGCCCCACAGATTATGTAAACTCGGTAAGACTGGGAAAAGAGCGAGTTGTTCAAATGTCTTCTTTCTGATAGGCTTCTGCTGCAAATAATGTTGGTGGTGGTGCCAAGATGAAATGGTTGCTTTATCATGGATAGAGTGTCTAGTTGTCTACATTATTTCTTACGCTTTTGGGTTCTGGTTTCCATTTTGATGTCAAAGCACCTTTCTTTCATGCCCTTTGGATTATGTAGTAATTACCAGTGTCTGTCTGTCCAAAATATTTGAGTTTCTATTGCAGAAAAAAATTGCGCTGTTCAGTTTATATTCCTGGGTTTGTAATGCCTGTCAGGCAGATGATCTAATTGTGAAATTTTTGATAAACTGGGATGAAATCTGCTAAGTAGTAGCTTGCCACTTTGCTAGGTATCTTTTTGCTGTGGGGGTATTAGGTTGTATAGGTTTTGTGCCTGTGATTGGTTTCGTGTCATTCCTTTGACTAAAAATTTGTGTTTCTATAAGAACTAGGGTTGAGCATTTTCGATTCGGTTCGGTTTTGGACCAAAATAAATAACCAAACCGAATTGTTTGTTAAAAGTTTTTGAACCGAACCGAACCGAAAACCGGTTTAAACCGATTAATTTCGGTTTGGTTTCAAGTTTTTTCCCTTCCAAACCGGTCGGTTTGGTTCGCTAGCTTAGAAATCTTGGAAATGATGCAATTTTTGTACAAGCTAAAACAAAGATTTGCTTTTAGCAACCCAATCCTTATCAAGAATATGTACAAGCCAAAACAGGGGTTTGAATCCTATCAAGAATATGAACAAGATAAAACAGGGGTTTGCTTTTAGCAACCCAATTCTTATCAAGAATATGTACATCAGCCATGGCACAATCTTTTGCATGTAAAGGACTGCCTCTTTGTTTTTTTTGCTATCGCATGAAAGCTTCAATAGCAACTGAAGAAGCTCCCTATAAGTGAGTCATACCTCGCTTGAGTTGAAAATTTAGTGTGTTCGAGTTCGATGAAGAAGAAGAAAAAGTCGAGGAGGAGTCTGTGAGATTTATCGAGTAAGTGTTTGTGTGTGTGCCTGTATGAAGGGGGGCTTGCTAGTTAAGATCTAGAGAAGGAGAGAATTGAGAGATGCAGAGAGCAAAGCAAAGGGAGCATAGGGAGGGGAGAGATGCAGAGAGCGACAATTGATTTTGTGTTTATGAATGCTACTTTAGGTTTAGAGTTAAAAAACATCCTATTAATTTTTACTTTTTTTTTTAAGTGTTGGCCTTGTTGAACCGGTTCGGTTCAATCGGTTTCAGACTTTGGAAACCAAAACCGAACCGAACCAGAATTTTTTTGTGATTTTTTAATCGGTTAACTCGGTTTTTTTTCGGTTCGGTTTTTTCAATTTTTTTTTCCGGTTTTCCGGTTTATCGGTTTTTTTCTCACCCCTAATAAGAACTCGTTGGAATGTCTGTAGCCTAACTCCAGTGAAACCCTCATTTTCTCATAGCATGCAAGTCTTTGAAGCTTAATGAAGTCGCTGTGATAATGCAGCTAGTGCCATCAAGCTTATTGGCTCATAATATGCAAGTACCTGCAACTGGAGTGTTTTTTACTATATTGCGAAGAATCCACCTTCATACCATCTATTCAATATTCATAATTCCTGAATCAAATAATGTGAAAATTCCACTGTGTCGTGTAGCTTTTATTACTGTAAACTGCATAAATATGACAGTAAAAACTCTGCAAACAAATACAAGAATTCCCAAACCTCAACACAAATAGCATGTCAAAAGAATCGCAATACATACTAGGAAATAGCATCAGTTACTCTCTGAAGATACCTTCTTAAGATGTGCTCTGGACAAAAACATCTGGAGATTATATCTTGTAGGAGTTACAGGTGCGTTCTGAACGACTCCTATAACAAATGTCAATTCCTCTAGCAGATCATGCTCCACAGTAGTTATGTGAGCAACTTCTGTCAAGTTTTCTTCACAGGAAAATTGAAAGATACATTGTTTATATCATGTCTTCAAACCGTATGAGCTGTTTGAATTAAATTTAAGTCCAGATTTTTGAGCCTGACTACCGATTCTACATGTCCTCTCAAGGTGTGAATCTCCCCCAGTCTGCAAAGTTCAAAAGTTATTCAGCAAGTTCATTCAACTTGAAAGTATATTAGCTTTTGGGAATGAAATTTGGACATGAATATCACCGAAGGCATAAATTGGTAGCTGCAAGCTAAGATATATACACTTAGCATGTAACTGGGAGACAAATATTGCTTGAAACTGACCAAAGCTCAAGGTAATCATGCAATAGGTCTCAACAAGAAGCGATTAGAGTCTAAAAGAGTACCTAGCTATTTCTGCACGCCGTCTGGCCTGTTCGGCAATCAAAGTTGATCTCCTGCCATTGAAATCTTGGTCTGTTGCCATCAACCCTTGTAGACTCCTCTGGGAAAGTATCCACTTAGCTTCCCTATCTTCCTTTCCATAATCTTTCTTTGTAGAAAAAGCAGTCTGTTGAAAAAAAAAAAAGAACAGAAAGAAAAAAAGCGTATAGAGACATTTCAAGCCAAGGCACATTCCTTAAGCGATGAATGACAAAACCCAACTTCACTAACCTTTCTATCAAATAAGAGATTCCATGCTTCTCCACTCAAGGCATAACGAATTGTGAACTTGATAATATCCAGTGGTACGTAGAAGACCAAACTATACAACCATATGACACCAGCCCATCCCCATCCAATGCCTCTAATATAAGCAAAGCTAATATGTGCATAGACAGCAATTATAGTGGCCACCTAAACATCAAGAAACGACAGTCAGAAATGTATTATAACTCCAACAGGTCTCATTTTGTTCCAAAGTGAAGTTTGTGAAAGAACACATAAGAATTTGGCCCAAATGGCCAATATCAATTAAAAAATTAAGGCTCTGGTTAGGCATTTTCAAACAGGATTTCTTGAATGTTGAATATGCGAGAATGATTGAAAGATAGAGCCCATTTAGGATCTTTCCTTGGGTACAACTTACCAGTTGAGCCACCACAAATGCACACATCAAGAGAATTCCAGGCCTCTCAAGGAACGACCAACTTTGACTACGCGTAACAAATATTAAAGCCTGGCTGATGATGCTGACTTGTAGATACACGGCCGAAGAGACTTCCTCAGTGTTGCTGGAGATAGACCTCACATGGAAGTGTGTCTGCACACAGACATGATTAATAGCCACCAATATCAATATGGGGAAAACACAGCCAAAATTCACCACAAAATCTCACTATATTAAAACCAGCACAAAGGAACTACCATATGTCTGATACCTCGAAGAAATTTGTATCGATCACAATCCAGTAAAACAGGACAGTGACCAAAGCAAGATATGTGCCGATGACAATGCCTGTCGCAAATATCTCTTCAAGCTTCCAACTGTCAGGCCTTGGAGATGGCTTAACTCGATCTTGCGAGATAGTCATTATGGTCCCTAAAATAAAATAGCACAACAACCTTCTTAAATATCATGCAAAGCTGTTTATAATGCTATCCTTCTGTTACAAGAATCCTTCTTTCATAATTTCTGTATAATACGTATGCATGCTTCAGGATACTGTTACATTATAGTTAATCAGATAATGCAGTGTCCTCATCAATCCATTTGGTAAACAAGTTCTGTGTTTGAAATAAACTTTTTATGCCAGAGAGAGGCACCGTGGATGATAACTACAGAAGACGCTGCTTCTGAATCCATTGATTTCCCGCAGTCATTTGCATAGAGCTAGCACTGCAAACTGGGTTCGGAAATATTCTTTCCGTACTCTATTGTATTTTTATTTTAGTCTGTTTTGTGTCTGAACACCAATCAATACCATTTAGTTCACTCTGTTATCAGATTCTTGGAAAAAATGTAAAGGATCAGTAAGTCACCCAGAGGGAAGAAAAGAAATAGGAAAAGCTTTCATGTTTTGATATACATTACCATCATTTAGTATTGCTATAATCAGAACCATGAAAGGTGGGAAGTCATATTCCCATATCAAAGCTAGAAGCGCAAAACCAAGCTGCAAAGCAATTGAATTTAAAACATTAACTGAAAACTGAAGCAAAATGCAAGAGCTTTTAAGGCAGATGTTCAGGAAATTGAACAGTGGCTAAACAAGTACAGAAAAATCCAGCTTACCACAATCCTAATGGTTATGGAGACGGCATATATCTGCAAATGCATGCAGGATAATCAGTTTTCTCATAAATTAATTCAGAAGCAAGACATGAAAGAAACACAACTGGTAACGTTAAAAAACACGATAAGCTATTGCATCGGCAATCCTACAGACTCTATGATGTACTTTGCATGTTTATTTATATTGGCCAACAAAAATTACTTCCACTCAGATTTATCTCCTGCCTTAAAATAATTATCTAGTGATCTTGTATAATTAAAACAGTGACTGGTTCATTCAATTCGATTCATAAATGTACCCTGCATCTGTGGCTAGCATTTTTCTTTTCTACATTAAATAAGACTATAGATCAAAGTAAAACAAAAGTAGGACAGTAAAAATGACATATTTAGAAGAAAGGATTGATACTAAACTGTATAGTTCTTCATTCTTTGGAATATAGCTCTGCTAGTTAAGACAGCACTGATAATCACACTTAGACCAGGCTCGGTCAAGACAATATCAGAAGCACTTCTCGCAGCATCTGTAGAATCTGCCACTGCTATTCCAATATCTGCTTTCTTCAAAGCAGGTGCATCATTCACACCATCTCCAGTCATTCCAACCACATGCTTCTTTTCTTGTAAAATTTTAACAATTTCGTATTTGTGCTCTGGAAGTTGCATAGCAATCAGAAAAAAGAAATCAGATGTAAGAATTGCATCAAAGTTTACGAACATAAATGCATACATAAAAGTAAAAAGTCACAAGTAGTCAGCATTAACTTCTTTGAAATAATAATAATAAAAAAAGTTGATGAGTTAAATACCTGGAAATACACCAGCAAAGCCATCTGCCTTTTCAATGAGCTCGTCGACAGGAAGAGCTTCATTTTCATCCCTGTCCCGTCCTAACAGTGTTGAAGAGGGGTACATGTTCGTTCCCATGCCAAGTCGTCTTCCTGTCTCCTTTGCAATTGCCAGTTGATCACCTTCATTAGCATATTTACAAATTAGTTTTCTTCAACATTTCTGCAAAAGCCACTCATTGGGGCATCAAGATGCATTGGTTGTCTAAATTGTGTGGACAGCCGTAATGAAGTATTGGTGATAAATTGATACGCTTGATTGTAATTGAAAGAAATTAAACATACTGAAAATCCGATCCAATGTAATGACAACAGCCACAGTTTTTTTTTAATAGGATCATTTCAATACATCATGCTCCCAGTCTCTCAGAAGAAGAAAAATTCTGTTCAAGTTTTCACAGATATGAACATTCTTACCCAAACTAGCAAAGTACTCATTGTATACAAGCTGTTAAATATCACAAGAAATTTGCATGTACCTGTAATCATCTTGACATTAACTCCAAGGTTTAGTGCTCTGCGGATGGTCTCAGCACTATCATGCCTAGGAGGATCAAACAAGGGCAACAACCCACAAAACGTCCAAGGACCTCCAGGACTTTCCCTAGTTTTTTCAGGAACTTCCTGCATCAGAAAGGGGTATGTTTATTATGAATGAGAATTCAAGGGCATCACAAAGTGTAATTTGCTAGAAATACTTCGTTCTCAATGAGACAAATCATTTTCATGAAATTATATATCATTATCTTTATCATAGAACAACCAGTTTCTTGATATATATGGTATGTATAAGGTCAATACATACACCAAACATCAATGAGAAAAGAGAGAGATGCAATCTGTGTACCTGAAATGCAACTCCAAGTGATCGCAAGCCTCTTTCGGCAAATTTTTCAATGATGGCATGCACTTTTCCAGAGATCTCGTCCTTCTCTTTGCTCATATTTAGAATCTGAAATTATAGAAAATACGAAACAGTTTCATGCTCTGCTACAAAATACGTGAAAGCTAAATTGTTTTTTATACATGAACTAAGAAATGATTTTTTTTATCAATAAAAAACTAATTTTCCAAATCAACTTATACTTCTAGGCCTGTTAGTTTAATCATAAAGTCAAGAGGCAGCCAGAGTTTCTCGCAACTCAGAACGCAATAATGAAATTGGTGAAGGGTGAAAGTTGATATTCAATAAGGAGAGCGATAAATGTATTTTGTTAAAAATGTTATCGAAGGCGTCACAACTAAATTTTGTAGACAACAGACATTGAAGAATATCAAATTGGAAATGGGATATTATCGATCATTGCAACCTCAAACTTGATTCAGTTTAGCAGTTTAGAAATCTTATAGCAATTTTGAAATTGAACATATTGAAGGCGATACCTGCTCAGGAGCTCCTTTGCTAGCTCGATACCAATTACCATCAGAATCAATGTATGTAATTGCAGTACGTTTGTCCACCGGATTGAAGGGTAAAAAATGCACTTCTCTGATGTTTTCACGTGCCTGCAGACAGAAGGTAAAATCATTCTTTTTCACACACACATATATATAGTCAAACAGAAGAATCCTGAGCTAATAGTTATCCAGTCTCTACCTCCTTTGGATCAGCAAGCATGTTAACTATGGCTGCATCAATAGCATCCTGATTCTCCAATCTGGATGCTCTGGCTGCAAGCAAGACAATCGTATCTTTGTCCATATCTTTGTTGAAAACCTGCAGAAGATAAAAGTCCTTTTGTTAGGCTTGTCTAGATAAATGAAGCATATAAAAGCCCAATTGTGTTCAATATTTGAGACTGATAAATCCAGTACAGAAGATGTATCACTTCAACAGGTGAGAATAATAGGAGCATTATATTCCTGCATGATGTAGAAGAAATAGATGTAGCTCCCTGGAAATAAAAATAAGCTTTCTGTACCTCGATAAGGTTTCGATCAACTGTCAGGCGATTGAGGGTAAGAGTTCCAGTTTTGTCACTGCAGAGGACATCCATTCCTGCCATTTCTTCTATCGCTGTCATCCTCTTTGTAATGGCACCCTTAACAAATGAAGGTGAAAACGAGTCATATGATGATGAAGTTCATCATTTGGGCTGGACGAGTTTCTTATTGTCTGAATTACTCTATGATATCTTAAAGACATCTGAAATCATTTGACAACGACTGAGCTATATAAGATTACTGTCATAATGTATATTTTTTTTTTTTTTTTTAAGATTCGCACCTGTTGAGATAGCCGATGAGAACCAATTGCTAGTGTGACAGACAAGACTGTTGGCATAGCTATTGGTATTCCTCCGATTAAGAGAACCAGAAGGTTGTTGATTCCATCCCTGTATGAACGGTGCTGTACTGGGAACATGATAATGATTTCAAGAATCATTCCAACAGCTATAGAGCAAATGCAGAAGTTCCCAATGGCGGTAAGGACCTGCCACAGACATTTTAACCATGTCATATTATAATTAATGTCTCACGGTCTGCAATTTTAATTAATGCTGCTCAGAATTTATGAAAATTATATGATGATACTTCGGAACTCTCAGAACTTGTCAACTTGCAATCACCTGGTCCTGGACTTATTTGACATGTTCCAATATGTGCTCCTTTCCTCATCATTTGACATATTTTCAAATATGCAACTGTTTCCAGTTGCAATTTCTATCCATGAAGTTCAAATTAAATGCCAGAGAATTTAAGCAGAACTAGTTATTTTTGCACATGCCTTGCGTTGTTTTTCTTTTTGAAGACAATAAAATTCAATGAAAACTTGTATAAAACATAATATTAAGTTATGTATATTTCAATATTTTTATACCAATTGTTCTTTTTTTCTCTTGAATATATCATCCTTACCTTCTGGAAATGTCCAACGACTTCAGTGGAGTCAACTAGATGTGCTGCTTTTCCAAAGAAACTGTTTACTCCTGTCGCAATAACCACAGCTTCAATTTCACCTTGCTTACATGTTGAGCCAGAATAAACTTCATCGCCTGTTCTCTTGGTAACAGGAAGAGATTCTCCAGTAAGAGCTGACTGCACAAACAGATTCTTCCTATGATTCCATAAATCTTGTGCTCATGTTTATTTAACTGTAACATAAAATAAACTGACAAAAGGTAAATTAGCTAAGAGATAATATAAAGCTGTAAGAAGCACTTGCCTGGTCAATTTTTAATGAATCTCCTTCGAGTAATCTAGAATCCGCAGGGATGATATCCCCAAGCTTAATGCTAACTATATCTCCTGGCACCAAAATAGCAGCATCTTGCTCTTTCCACTGCCCATCTCTCAGGACCTGCATCAACATGTGGTGATTACTGATTAGAGCAACAATTCAGGCACTCGAAAGAAACCTGACAGATAGGCAAAATTGTTGATTCACATCAAAACCTCCATCATCAAGATGGTGTTCACAACTGAATCCATGTTTTGAGGATTATGTCTGAAAAAACTTAGTGCAAGATAACGTTGATTTCATCATAATACCTAGAATTCTAAAAAAATAGCATGTGAAAGAAAACTAACTTAAACGAAGATGTTGATCACTCATTTCAAATACATTTGTATCCGTTATATTAAGCGGAAGGGCATGGCTCAAGGGATATATACCTTCGTTTTGGGAGCTAAACGAGCCATAAGAGCGGATGCAGCATTCCCAGCATTGTTCTCCTCTATAAAACTAATTGTTGAATTGATTATCAACAGGCAAATAATCCCTACAAAATCCTGCCAGTCAGGACCTTGCCCCTGAAATATCATTTCCAACAATGGAGTTATCAAGCGGAAAAACACCATCAGAATCTGTTGCAAACAGAACCCAGAAAAAGAGCTGGAAAAGAAAACCATACTAAATTAATAATGGAATCAAAGTTGAACTACTCACTCCACCATTAGCAAGGGCAATTGCCATTATTGCTGCCGCTTCCATAACCCATGACAGAGGATTCCACATAAAACCAAGGAATTTCAAAAACTTATTTTCCTGCGAAGTAGCAATTGAGATTCTATGAATTGAAGTTTACATTCGTTTCTTCTTGAATTTTAAATCATCTTTCCAGTTAAGGTGATTTATGGTAAAAATTGAGTTTTCTAATTGCATCAAAAACTAATGGAAATGGAATTAGTGGTTACTGGCTTCTCTTCAAGTTTGTTTGGACCAAAAATCATCAATCTGGCTTCAGCATCTTCAGACGAGAGTCCTCTGTGTGATGTTCTCAGTTGCTCAAAGACCTCCTCTAGTGGCAAACGCTCCTGTCAAATAAACAGTTTTGAAAATGTTTAGTACTAGGAAATGCGTATTCCAAAAAGTGGCATTTCTGCAGAACTTACCAAGTCAATCCCCTCTCGGTTGAAGCTCTCGGGATTCAACAGTGGTTTCTCCAGATCCTCAGCCATGATTCAGGCCTCACAACCTGGAAATTACAACAGATTTTTCACATAATCATCAATATGGACTTTCTGTAACCTAAAGCATCATAAATGGTGCTATGTCACAGCCATGGATACTACTTGCCTACTCCATTGAAATATATAACTAGCAAAAGTAAAGTTCAACTTGACCATTTTAGTTGCATGAAAATACACATGTATGAATCTGCAGAATGACATGCTTGCAAGAGATTCGATTATAAACCCTATCTATGTACATTGATGTTGAATAGAATGTATCCAAATCGAAGCATACAATTCAGTTTCAGCTGAACAAGTCCAGTGAACAAGTCGGGCTCAACACTGAGATGTTTCAATGTTTTCCCCTTCAAGCATTTACACCTGGGCGAAGTTCTAAGAGTACTAATTACTTGGTATTTCAAAATCCGCAGAAACTATAAATAGTAATAGTTATAATATCAAAACCAGTAGTACCTACCATAGGTAATTAAAGTCAGGAACTAAATTATGCTCCTCTATTGATCATGCACTAAACTATGCTTGTGCATTCACCACTGTAAACTTAAAATGGCCAGGCTCAACCACTGTGACTTGAATTGAACGTTAATCCAGCATCCCACATGAAAAATTAAGGTCACATTGCAAATCCAACAAAAAAGGAAGACACTGAAATCCCACATAACTGGGAAGCAAAACAAACCTAATTCAACACCCCATATTTAGCTGAGTAAACACACACATTCATCGATCAACTAACCTTTGTCAAATCGGGGAAAGCTTGGAAAACTGAAGAAACACTAGTCGTGGAAGGATTGAGGAGGGTTCTGTTTCATGAGTGTTAAGAGAGCTGAGAAAGAGAGGAGTGAAGTATGAGATGTTTAAAAAGGAAAGCAAATATATATTATCATTAGATAATCATGATTTGGAAGCTGACTGTTGGTTGGGGATTCATGAAGAGCAGATGATCCTAATATATAATCCTACAATGTCTCCATCTGCGCTTAGCCATTAATTCCTTCAAGAGCTAGAAGACGACTAAATTCTTATGCTTGTTTGAAACAAGACTCTCCACTGCCCTGTCAAGGATCAAGGAAAGACCGTTGCCCAACTACCTTTCAAACCTTGCTCTTCTAACCTAACTGTCCCTTCCCATTTCCCTCCAAAATAGGCACTAAACTTTTAAGGCCGTGGGTGTCATAATGCGCAAGGAAAACATGGAACGTCGGAGGCTACCACATGCACCAAACTAGTTAAGTAGGCTGATTGGTTGGTGTTCCAAACCTTCATGGGATTTGATTATTTCTTTTATAATCTTGCATGTAAAGTAGTGTTAGGTAGAAATACTTTACTATTTCCAACTTTGACAATGATTTGGATCATGCATATTAATCTCCAACTTCTACAATTTGTTCCCCACGTTCTCAATAATTCATGACACTAGGATTGGAATTGGGTTCGCAATATTTCAAAGAATTTTCTTCTTAAAGGACATAGAAAAAAATAAAATGAATTTATATTAGTCAAATTAAGAGAACTCACTCAACTCTTAATACGACTCACAGGATTATGCCGCCTGGCCCCTACAACACAACTAAGGACGATAGTGGGTGCCCAAGAGG
>CM027570.2:38871302-39001302 GCA_015852605.2 Populus deltoides
TTAGATATTATTTGTTTTTACGGTTGAATTCGTTTTCATAATTATTTGAATTTTATTTATAGTTTAGCTGTATTGATATTAAAAATAATTTTTTAAAATATAAAAATATTATTTTTATATTTTTTAAATAAAAAATACTTTAAAAGATAAGTATTATCATAAATAAATAAATAAAATATATAAGAAAGGGAGTGCGGTTACGACGTCCATTATGATTAATTTATGTATATTGTATGAGACTATACAAATTGTTGTCGGATGCCTATTTCCTGATATGGAATCTTGACCATCAGGTGCTAGTGTTCATTACCGCTAATCTACCGCACCAACCAAAATAAGAGTGACGTGTAATCTGAAGAGATCCCTTTGACATGGAACCTTCGATTTTCTCCAACAACCAAAATAGCTAATTCTTAGACAGGAATGGGCCACTGCTGGGCTAAGAGCCTGGCATTTCAATCGTTGTTGGGCCGGCCCAAATCGAGCCGCTTCAAATGTCTTTAATATGTTTTATATTTATAACTTTCACTTCAATGTGACAATTTAACCCCATCTTCATATATATTGACCCGAACGATTCGAATGGGTAATTATCTTCTTCATAGATAATAGATACATATAGATATCTTGATCCAACAAATATAATTTGTATTATATGCTTTTAGTCTAATATAATATAATATAATATAATATATACATATCCTATAATTGATATAATATACGGATACACATATAATATTTATACATATATCAAATATATATATTTATTATGTTGAATAATAAATATTAACGAATACCTAAATATATATACTTGAAACTTAATAAATAATGTTTAAATTTTATCTGATATAAATATAATAAAAATAAATACTTATCATCTTTCCTGCCTTAACTAAAAGAAAGAAATATCCAATGGATGAAATTGGGTACTTAAACCTATGTTAAGCAGCCCGACTCACCCGACTCCTTGCTTGATGTAGACTTAATTAAATAATATAAGAATTGTTTTAATATAATTTAGTTGACTTAGCAAGTTTAAAGAAAAAAATAAAAAGATAAAATAAATAAAATGACGGAAGAAACATGGTTTGATTTTAAAAAAAATCTTAAGGTGAGATTTTTTTTTAAAATATTAAGATGATGACATATTAAATTAATCTAGGTAACCACGGATTAACCCGTTATACATGTTATGGACTTCATTAGGTTTAACAATATTTTTGTTATTTAATTATACAATAAAAAATATAAAAAACAATTTAAAATATGAAAAATAATTCAAAATCAATTATATATTAATGAATAAAATTTAAAAAAATTCATTTACTTCTGTGAATTTTCTAGGTTAAGGAGTTCAATCTTTTCTTCTTCTGTGAATTTTCTAGGTTATCATTTACTTGATTCTTTATAGCATCCTGATCAAAAGTCATAGATCCGTAGTTTTGTTTAGGTGATTAATTATGGTAATTCTGTCAGGAGCAAGGACACAATTTAGTATATCATCGTTTAATATTCATCTTAAAGCTTGAGATAGTGACATAAATGATGGAGTTTGATATCATGGTTGATTTCAATTATGAATCAGAGGTTTCTAATGTGATCCTCCACCCACCAGCCAGGCTGTTGATCAAGGCCCTTTTTGTTGATGTCGCCCAGAGCCTTGCCACAGGCTATTAAAAGTATTGTCACTCTTGAAGGAGACGGGGAGCCTGGAACTGTCAAGCAAGCTAACCTTGGTGATGGTCAGAGCTGCAAATGGTGGTGCTAGTAGGTATATATGAAGCATCTGGTTGTTCCAAGGAGCTGCAAGAAGATGAGAATGGCCGGAAGAGGAGTTATTTGGAAAACAAACCTCAAATGACCATGCAAGGAGGGAATGATTAATCTTATGATATTAAATTTTGTTTTTATTTAAAATTAATTTTTTTTATGTTGCTAGATCCTTTTAAAAATAATTTTATTAAAATAAAAAGTATTAATTTCATATATTTTTAAAAATAAAACATTTTAAATCACAACCACCACTACAACCATAAATACCATAAAAATAATGCTCGATGCCATAGTTTGTACGTTGCAATCTGCACGACAAAATGGGCGTCGCAGAAGACTGCAATTGGCATTTCTCTGTGGTTCTGGTTGCCGGAATTGCTGCAAAAACTCCATTAAAGATCTTGCACATGGTTTTCAGTTTTCAATACAAAAGAAATAATTTCACTCTTTATGGAGCTGGTGGAGGGCTTGGAACCTTCAGACAAATTAACTGTAGCAATGTCCAGTTACATTAATCAGCTAATACTGGCAGAGAATGTTTTGATTGCCAGATAGAGTATGTGGAAAAAAGATATAAATGGATTATACATTAAATTAATGGATCATAAATTAATCACGAGCCCTAGAGTACTATCGAGACTTTTTTTTTTTTTTTTTGCATGTATAAATTATAGGTGCCTTCAAAAATATTTTAATCACACCCTTTAAATTCATTGAACTACATCATCAACAATTAATTTGTGACGTTGAGACTTTTAAGATTATCACATGTGCGATTTATAAATATGGAATTTTTTATATATATATTAACAAAAAAAAATAAAAGAGGGGTGAATTCACTGTTCACCTCTCAGACAACTCTTCTCAATGTTTTTTTTAGTTTTTTTTATATAATTTTATTCTTTAATATTATGTTAATTGAGAATTTATTTTTATAAATATTTTCAATTTACTTTTTATGAAATTATCATAATTTCATAACTCACATCATAAATTTGATGATTAATCTGAATTATCTTGAATTTTTTTGTATTTTTTTAATTAATTTTTTTTTAATTTCATCATTTCCTTCAATATTGGTTTCATTGAAAATTGAGTTTCATAATTTTTTTTGATTTTTTTTATTTGGGTTTATCACACCAAAATTACAAATTTAGAAGGTTAATTCGAGTCGATTCAATATATTGTCGTTTCTATGTTTCTAAAAAAATATCTTGAATTTTTTTAATCAAATTATGTTTTTTATTAGGAAACACATTAGAAACTCTTAAACATTTTTTTTTATGTTCAAGAAAAATTTAACCCGACTCGTATCATAACATGTGTCAATAATCTAGTTATATATCTAAAATAAATTAGTGAGCCAATTTTATTTATATATATATATTTATTTGTTAAAAAAGTGACTTTCCCACCGTATATAAAACCACGATAAAAGATGGAAAAACCCCTAACAATAAGTTTAATATTTTTTTGGTTTTAAAGGGTAATTTATTCTTTTAATTATTTAAAAAAATAAAAAGAAAAAGAAAAAGAAAAAGAAAAAGAAAAATAACCTAAGAAACTGATGTCTTTCGGTTAAAGGGTAATTATCTAAAATAAATTAGCAGCTACATAAGCAAGCATTGTAGTATGGGGCATTTCTATTGTAGCGAGTAATTTCAGGCCGAAGAAGCTGACATCTTCGAATTCACTCGTCCGCGTAAATACATTGCGTTTTGATTAATTATGCACTAACTTAGAGGCTAAGCCATTTATAGCGTACGGACTTGATGGTGTTTTGAAATCCGATAAGCTTAGTAATAAAATATCTTAGTGATTGAATTATTAAATCCTTATTTAAATAATTATTTTCTCTAAAGTAAAGAAAACTATGCATTTAAAATTAGGGGATTTAAAGACCTTTACATAATAAAATCAATAATTTTATAAGAAAAAAAAATATACTGAAAAATATTAAATTCCAAGAATAAAATTGTTTTTATGTTAAGTATACACGTGTTTTTAAATATAAAATCTTAAACATCTTATCTGAATAGTTTAAAAAATATTTATAATTTATAAATCTTGTTTTTTAAAATAAATAAATAAAAGAACTGAAGAGTCATTCAGTCCATCTTCTCTTTATTACTATTTAATTAAATTCTTAAGTAGCTATTTGTCGTCTTTCTAGCTGTAATTAATTACTATCAATATTGTATACATGTAATGATTAACTGGGAAGGAAGTCAGAATTGCAAACTCTATTGTCAATATTTAGCTCCTAAACTCTAACTTCTTTTCAATTACGCCCTTGACGTTCAAAAAGTTTTTATATTTTATTAAATTTTCCAAATTTGCCTTTCTATATACACTTCTTGGTAAGTGAGAGTGGAAAAATTAAGATAATTTAAGTAAAAAAAAAAAAAACTTACCATGGAAAACTAATGGATTGGACTAAGTTGCAAATAAATAAATAAATAAATAAATAAAACTAATGGAATGCTATACTGCTAGTTTATCAAACCACAAATAATTAGTTGATTTTTTTTTTTTTTGTCGGAGGGGCCAGCAGGCTTTGAGTTACAGAAATGCTACTAAAATTACTTCTAATCTAAAACGTGTGGGCATTTTATTATAAATTCGGTATCGTGTATCCTTAATTTTATAATTTATCGTGGATGGCATTTTGTATTTTCAAGAATTTATTTTATTCATCAAGTTATTTTATCGCTGCTAATTTTTTAGTTAATAATGAAATTAAAATAAAATAAACTAGGATGTAAGAGGCGCCAAACATGGATAATATGTTAGGAATTTTTAAAAAAGATATACTTTGGTCTTCAAATTTTAAAAGTTACTTAATATTTTTTCAATTCGATTTTGATATAAAATTTTATTTTTGTTATTTTTTAGTTTTTGATTGAGAAAAAAAAAAGAGAGGTCATTAGATTCGGTTGTCAGAAAAAAATATTGTTATTTATGTAATTCTCAACATATTAAGAGTGATTGAGAATATTACGCTACTATTCAGTTTAGTAATGTTAAGTTTTTATTAAAAAAATTATTGTTTTTTTTTTTAATTTTACCATTCAATGTTTAATTGATTTTTAATTAGTCTTCATCATTTGTTTTGGTTTACTATTTATTGGATTATTCCGGTCTCTAGTAAATATCCCAATATTTTGATGGTATTCTATTTTAAAAGCGTCTATTTTTGTTATCTTTTAATTAGATAAAAATATTATTGTAAAAGAAAAGTTATTAAACCAAGTTGAGTGTACAATTTGAGTCATAAATTTAAAAAGTTAATTTGAATTAACCCGAGTCATCGATCCAATATATTACTATATATCTTAATATTTTAAAAAATATTGTCTATATATTTTTTTTAAAAAAAAAAGGTTTTAACCTTGTCGAAATTGTATTTTCACTAATGTACATGGGCTTTTTTTTTTATTTGTAATTGTTTTTCTTTCAGCATTCCAAATTAACACTGTTATTTTCAGAGAACTCTCCTATAATTTTTTTTTATGTTAAAAATGTTTCGATACAAAATTACAAGGCAAAGGTAACCTAGTACGTAACAACCAAATAAATAAATAAACATTAATTGTAGTCGGGACTTTGAGTTACATATCGAAGGCCAAGTCCCTTCCCCACTACAAAACAACGAAAAAAAACTGTAGACAGTAAGAATTGGATTTGATTCATTAAAAAAAACTATAAAATATAAAAATTTTGCGTGTATCAATGAAATTATGTTACACATCGCATATTAACAACCATATCTAAGGAGAGCAGTTGTCTGGGTTGACCTACCTGATCATACAGGACATTTGGAGAGTTAAAACCAAATCTCTAAGATCCATCGGGCACATTTTCCCTTCTTACACAAGAACTACACTGTGTGTGTGTGTGTATGATGTTGCTATGTAAAGAAACATTAATTTTATTTTCTCCAATAAATTGAGATTAATTATGTAACAAATATAAGAATCAGATTTGATTTCAATTGCTTTTTCTGTTTTCTGACAAAGAAAATAATTTAAAAAAGGTGAGAAACTAAGAACCGGTTGTCAAACCTTTTCAAAATCAAAATAACTGGTTTTCCAAAAATTGTGACATGATTGTTAGTTCTGCTTTCCTCAATAAAAAAAAATAAAAAAAAGTGGGTTTTTTTTTAAAAAATATTTGTGTTTTCAAAAATTCAAAAACAAATACTTCTAGAATCCATAGTTTTTCTTTTGTTGAAGATAGCAACAATCACTAGTGTGTTGGGACTGTGAACCATATTGGTAGAGTTAGAGAGAATCCAACAAAACCAACTCCCTACCTCAAAATTGAGGTCAGATTGCCGGGGCCGTGTTCCCAGAAGCCTAAGCCTATGTCTTGTCTTCATCGAACAGACCTCCACCTTTCATGCACACCTTTGCCATTTCTCCAATCAAACATTTACGCTTAATCTCTATTGACTAATCCCAGCTAATTACACAACAATACAAGGTTCTTGATAGTAATGCGAGGAGTTAAAAACATTATTTTGCACGCACCATTGATATTAAAAGCTCAAACCCCACGTTCACTCCCCCTGCTGTCTAACATCTACACACAAGGAAAAAGAATACCATCTACTAATTACTATGCACGTCTTCCGATGCAAATCCCTCAGTTTTCGAACCTGACCATGTTCACTCCTCCTGTTGCTTTCCTTCAAAATACAGCCAGCTTTTCTTAACTGGCTTTTCATCCCTTTAGGTAATTGTGTTTTGTATATATACATCCCCTTGCCCCTCCCCTAGACATCTCCAAGCTCTTGGCGAGCTTTTTTTGGGGACACCTCTCATAGCTTACACAAAATCTACTAGATATGGGTGAGATTAAGTTCCAAGTATACAACAAGTGCAGTACTGGGGCCAAGAAGGCCCCTGCTACAAAGAGATCTAAGGGACATGGCTTCACCAACAAGTGTGCGGCCTTGGTTAAGGAGCAACGTGCTCGTATCTACATCCTACGCCGTTGCGCCACCATGCTTCTTTGCTGGTATATTCAGGGTGATGATTAGCCATCTAGCTATTGCATGTATACTACTACTCTAGCTATAGCTATGACGTATATTTCTTGATTTCTTTCCTTGCCCTCATATAAATTAATCTCTTACATCATGCACAATAAGAGCTCAATATATCTGGTCCAGTACGGTTTGGTTTCTTGGGGTAAGGGTGTGGTTGCATATCCGTTTTCTCAAGCTACACATAATTTTCTCCTTGTAAGTGCAACAGTTCCCTCTCTTTTTTACCTGATTGGAAAACAATCCATATCGGGTTTCTGGGGGCACAGACCACAGGAGATCGGTTAATTTTTACTGCTGCAATCTTTCCTTTTTCACCAACCAACTGGTTCATCGAGTATATATGAAGATCAATGGAGCTGATTAGGAGATCAATTAATATAATATGGGGGGACACGTCTCTCAATCCTTTTATTATGACTGTCAAAGGTTGTTTGTTTGCCTGTTGATGGAAGCCTTAATTACTGTAACCTGTACTGCTGTTCTTTTTTACCTGGTGTCTCCCTCTGAATTAATCAATCTTTTTTTTGGGAAAAAACATGCTCTAAGTTTGTGTAACAACCAGCAAAGACTATGAGGGATGATTGTAAGTTGTAATTGCTGATCAGTTGAGTTTGTAACCCTGAATCATCTGTACTATTTTCTATCATGTTCACTTTGAACCGAGTCTCTGTGATGTGATCTTTGTACAGAGCTCAGTTCACACGCCACCTACTTCTTTTTGTACGTGAACATGGAAATTGTTGGCAACTAATAAGATTTGTGATCAAATACATATTGAATGTGTTTAATTTATATACTTTACTTCCTAGTTCTAAGTTTAATGAGCACCTTGTCAAAAATTTAGCATGTTTCCTCCCTAATTACATATACCTAGCCGCCCATGTTTGTTATTTATATTAGCTTAAGCAAATAATGTTTGTCATATTCATTTCTTTACCTAGTAAATTAAAGATGCTACTTGCAATTATCACTTGATTCATTAATGTGTTTTATACATGTTATTTTTACTTAAAATCCATATTTAAAAAGGGTTAAAGGTAGAGTGATACTCAATATACCTGGGCTCAGCTATGCGTTGAGTCTAAATACATGTAACATCTTTGGGCTCGGCTATGCACCGAGTCCAAGTATATGAGGATCTGACAAGCTGCCAGATCTAAAATCCTTAGGCTTGGCTATGCGTCGAGCCTAGATGAATGTATAATTGATGATTTTTCTAAACCCCATATTGGGTCACAAGACTTTGTTTGTTTTTTTTTTTCTTGTAACCCTTAACATAAAATATTAAGGTCAGGGGTACTCATATCTTTACACCCTCCCAGGTGTATAAAATTCTTCAAAAGAACTTGTTATTTATCCCTCATTAATGATGTATAAAGGATATTTATCTCTCATTAATGATATGTACGTGATATTTATCCCTTTTTAATGCATATTTCAAAGATATTTTTCCTTGTTAATACTATCAGAGCAAGATGACACCTCAACCCCTCCTCTTCATAAAAGGACAAAACTCATAAGTTATAAAAATCCTATGAATCCTTCAATAAAAAACAGGTTCACAATCTTTAATATTTACAACATATTTATTTTCAGAGTTTCTTCCTGAAATATCATTGCATTTTCTCTAAAAAAGATGCATACTTAAGCATCCGAGAATCTTCAAATCCACCAAAAATGATCTTTTACATGTATCGACTATTAGTCATTATGGTCAAGAAGAATGAATTAGGTTGTTAGAACCAAGAGATTAACTGATTATCCAAGACATAAGTCTTGCCCCTAAGATACTTGGGTTTTTTTAGGATATCATCAATGACGTTGTCTGTGGGAACTAATAAAAAAACCATCAATTGTTCTTCCTAAACTGGTTTTTGACATCCCTTGTCGCTATTAATGACAGATAATCAAGGCACACCTAGAATGAGATGTGTCACAGACCTCCTTGTGACTGCTGACACAACTACTTTATCAGAGCATTCATAACGTTTCAATCAAGTCACTCCTTATTAAGATAATGTTATTCAATCAAGGAAATCATCAGGACGATGAGCCCAATACAACAACTGGGAACTAACCTCTATCATGGTTTTCAGTGGCCTCTGTGTAAAATTTGTATCGCTTTTGAGCACTAATAAACTAGTAAATAGAAGCTCTGTAAACATATAACATCACTCAACTAGGAGGATGGTATTCATTCTTATGATCTTGTTGATGATACCAATAAATTTTATCAATATGAGAGACTATTTTAATGATTAAGAATGTATAAATTAGTTTGGGAGGCATGATCTACCATGAATACTAGATGTGCATTGTTTACAAGGGAATCAGAAGGCTATGCAACATTTTATTGCTTAAGCTAGAAAGTGATTTCTCCTATTTTTCCCGGGTACTTCGAGACAAGTAAATTCGAGCTATATGTTTTTGTCGACTTCATGAATATCATTGAAACCTTGAGAGCTTAAAATTTTTCCATAAGTAAAAATAGAGAGTTAGTTCAAATCGTAAAACCTGTAAAGTCTCTTTGAAAATTATCTAAGGGAAAGTGAGTCAACTACTTAAAAGACATCTACTAGAGAAACTCTATTATCTCATTACATATGGAACTCAAACCATGATCTCGGTAGAAACTAGATACCCAAGTCATCGAGTTAAAGGGTAATAAAATGCACCATAGTCGATGGCCAAGAATGTAAGTTTTTTGTATATGGATTAACTTGTTCAAAGTAACGATGTTTATTTTCTCTAGGTGATGCTTAAGGGCAATGGCCCCACAACCTTCTAATAATGAGATGGATTCAACCTCCCAAGTGCAATTATATAATTTACCTTGAAAAGGACTAACTTAGTCTTCCTAGTGTGATTAGATAATTTATCTTTAAAAGGATTGACATGGTATTCCTAGCGTGATTGCACAATTCTCTAAGGATGAAATAGACATTGTCTTAGCAATGATAATTAACATGATCTCCCCAGAAAAATAACCCACAACCTTTCAAGGATGGGATGAACTCAATCTCCCTAATTTAATTGCACTATTTACCTTGAAATAAATCAACTCAGTCTTCCTAGTGCTATTGCATCATTTACCTCAGAAGGGACTGGTATGGTCTTTCTAGTGTAATTGCACAATTCTCCAAGGATAGGATAGACACTACCTCAACAATAAGGATTGACATGATCTTTCTAGGGCAACAACCCATAGTCTTATAAGGATGAAATGAACTCAATCTCTCTAGTGCAATTGCACAATTTACCTACAAGAACGACTATGGTTATAAAGAAAACAATTTTCCACCCTCATATTTGGATGGATGACCTTTCATATCATCTCATATCTCTAGAAGTCTATTCAATAGCTACATTGAATGCACACTGCCATTTTGTTTCTCAAAGGACACTTTCTTTTAATAAAAATAGGCTTTCTGGTCATCTCCTTCAAGTAAAGATGAGACACGTGGCCATAATGAATCCCAACAGCTCTACAAAGACAAATGTCATGGGAAAGGTAAAAAGTCTCTCATTAATGGGATGAACAACTTAGGTAAAAAAAATTTCATTAAACCTGATAACCTTTCAAAATCTATGTATTAAATACACAAAGACTTAGGGGTTATTGATGGATCAATGCGTTTTATACATGTTATTTTTGTCTAAAATCCATGTTTCAAAAAGGTCAAAGGTAGGGTGATGACCCAACATTGTTGAGTTCAAGTATATGTGGGTCTGACAAACTGCAAGATCCAACATCATTGGGTTCAGCTACACGTTGAACCCAATTATATAGGGGCCTGGAGAGCTACCAGACTCAACATCTCTGGGCTTGGCTACGTGTTGATCCTAGATGGATGTAGAGCTGATGATCTTTCTAGACCCCATATTAGGTCACAAGAATCTGTTTATTTTTTCTCGTAACTCTTAAGATAATATGTTAAGGTGAAAGGTACTAATTTCTCTACACCTTTAGGTGTATAAAAGTCTTCAAAAGAATTTTTTATTCATCCCTCATTAATGATGTGAGAGATATTTATTCCTCTTTAATGCATGTATAAAAGATATTTTTTCTCATTAATGCTATCAGAGTAAGATAACACTCTAGCCACTCCTCTTTAAAAAATTACAAAACTCATGAGCTATAAATCCCCCATTAATCCTTTAATAAAAAACAATTTCATAATCTGTATTTTTACGTCATATTTTCATTTTTAGAGTCTCTAAAAAATTTACTTATTTAAATATAAAAGAATTCTTAAATTTATTAAAAGAGATATTTTAATGCATGTATAAAAGATATTTTTCCTCATTAATGCTATCAGAGCAGGATGACACTTTAGCCACTCCTCTTCAAAAAATTACAAAACTCATGAGCTATAAATCCCTCATTAATCCTTCAATAAAAAACAATTTCATAATCTGTATTTTTTACGTCATATTTTCATTTTTAGAGTCTCTAAAAAATTTACTTATTTAAATATAAAAGAATTCTTAAATTCATTAAAAGAGATATTTTAATGCATGTATAAAAGATATTTTTCCTCATTAATGTTATCAGAACAAGATGACACTCTAGCCACTCCTCTTCAACAAATTACAAAACTCATGAGCTATAAATTCCCCATTAATTCTTCAATAAAAAACAATTTCATAATCTGTATTTTTTACGTTATATTTTTATTTTTAGAGTCTCTAAAAAATTTACTTATTTAAATATAAAAGAATTCTTAAATTCATTAAAAGAGATATTTCACATGTATTGACTACCAATTATGATGGTCAAGGAAAATGAATTAAATTATTAAAATCAAATGATTAAATATTATTCTGTTTCCCAATAAGCTACTTCGGTTTCTTTTTAAACAGCTTCAACAATGCGAGCTTATTTCTTCATTTGCAATTCGGTATCTGCTTCAGTTTGAATTAGCTTTTGAGTTCATTTTCCAGCAAGACGCACGTTTTAAGTTGCTTAGACATATCCTTAACGGCATAAATTAAATTATTTTGCGATAAAAAATCCGAAACCACCTTGAATCGCTGGGCATGAGGCTATGACATGGAGATTGAACTGATGCATTAAAGCTTTCAATAATGGGTTTGAACTGCAAAACTTGATTGATGCATACAAGCACATCAGCACCCACTCACAAAAAAAAAAAAGAAAAAAAAATACAAACAAGATGCCGATGCAAGTGGAAACACATGGACCGAGTCTGAACTGCGCCTCGGCCAAACCAGCACAAAATGAAGAATTTTCTACTCTCTGAAGATAATACTGAAAAAATTGTACAGGTGTTTTGCTGGAGGCCCCACACTAGAGGTCATCTCAACCCTCCCTAAGCTCGTCGTTGTAGGGGACTCATCCTATTATCAGCTATGACAAAATCTAGAAACATCAAAACGTATCAGATCAGTGCACTGGGTAAAACCAACTTATAGTAGGAGCTAACTTTGGCAATTTCATCCCTCTTCATATGCAAGGAGCAACAACTGAAATAAATTTAATCTTTCCATGAATATGCTCTAGTCTATCATCACTTGTCGATCCAATCCTTGAAGAGTAACATCATGTAGAGAGGTACATTTACAGTAGCAATGACTGTGACCATTTGGAATGTCCTCACTAGCCTGTGGATAATGATTTTTGTCTTTGATTTGCTGGTTCTATGTGATAGTTTATCAAATCCAGTATCTGCATTTATGTCTATGTTCATAGAAACTTCTATGTCCCGAGGAGCATTTTTTCTTGCAGTTGGGCGCATCACAGCATTACCCCTGCATCATAGAGAGAATGAGAGACATAAATCATATAAAAAAACAGTAATTTCAATTAACATCGGCATAGAACAAGTGCACAAGAGACTGCAAGTGCTATTCGTATTTAGTGGTATAAATAATTGAGATGATGTAGCAGTGAAAAACCTTTCCACTGAAGCTTTATCGCTTGGATGTAGAAGAGGGGTGTCTCGTGCTTTCTTTACAAGGTGCATCGATCCTTCTGCATCCCACATCATCTCATATTCACAATCCTCGTCTTCAGTTTTCTCTTTGGTCCCTTTGAACATGCTGCTATATAGTCTGATAGATGCCATTAAATCACTTAAGTGATGCCCAAAATCCACGCCACTTGTTGGCCACAAGAGGAGAGTAAGAAGGGTCAGAGCAAAGAGGGAAAGATACCTGACAATTCAGCAAGTAAACAAAAGGGGACAAATAAATTTCTTGGTAGTAACCTTTTTGTTATTTTGCTTTTTGCATGGATAAACATTATTTCTGATAACACTATCTACCTCCCCAATATATGCTAACTATGACTATTATGATCAGGAGGGAGGGTTACCATATGTAGATGTGTGTTTGCATTGGAAGAAAGCACAGCTGAGTCATCACTGCTGCTTCTGGGGCGGATATATTTGAACTTGCAGAGTTCCTAGCAGATAACAGCATGAAAGAGGGATACAAATTTCCCATCTGCCAACTTAATGTCCCTACAGTGTGCTGCATATTTTCATTAATCAAATATATTATCAGGAGAAGCGTATTTTCATAAATCTGTCATATTATCAGAAAATTTATATATTCAAAAACATCAGGTGCTTACCTCCTTTACTGGCCCAAATTTTGACTCATGGGTCACTGAGCACTGGTCATGATCATGGCCAGATAAAACGAGTGCCTGCAGAAATCATACATATTATTCTGACATCTGCCCTTAACACATGCTATCAGTTTCTAACACATTTCTTCACTGGAGTTGAGGGAAATGACGCAAACACATAAACTTCTTTCAGGCTTCTTGGACAAAAGGCCATAACATAATGCCAAGGTAGGTATAAGATGGATCCAGGAGATGATTAATAACTTACAGGTTTGATCATATCCAGCAATTGGTTTGAAGATTCCTCGGTAAGATAATTCTGATACCTGCATCATCAGACCACTTGTAAAACCATAGCCCAAAAACATAATCAAGTTCTACAATTTGATGCAACCATCTGTCTCCCTTTCAACAAGACAAATGATAAGAAGCTTACACAATTTCATGATTGTGAGCAGAATGTGAGATCCGCTGAAAATGAAACAGAAACTCAGAAAGGTAAGTTTCCAAGAGTTCACAGGAGTGCAAGCATTCAGATCATTAACCCTTAAGAAACATGAGAATCTCTTCGATGAACATGGAAAAAAAGGAGTATATAACACAAAAAACAGAGGATTTTTTTTTTTACTTCACAAAAATTAACCAAAAAAAAACCTGATTGATGATCGGGGAACTACGATGAGGACCACAATAAGTATAATCCCGCCGATACAGGGGAATATGGCTCAACAATACCCTTGGAAGTAATTGAACATCTAAAGACATGTTGGGAAAGAAAAACATGTGAATTGCTTTTAAGGGCAAGCATTTACTTATCAGTACAAATAATAGAATGGGAAATCTTCTGGAAAACATCAAATACCTATGGAGACATTTTTTATGAACTCCCAAGACATTGATGCCAGATTCCCTTGCGGCTGCCCTGGAGATTACACAAAATAGAATTGCACAATGACTACTTTCCCTACAACCTTCAGTCCCAATTCTAATTCTATTGAAATATTTGTCTATACTTGCATGCTTAGAATAAAACTAATAGCCACTGTCATACATAAGCCATTCAATGCAGCCTCCAAGTAAAATTATCTCATGCATGATAATGCAAATAATGAGACCTTATATGCTCCCACATCATAACTCATGATATTCCTGTAAGTTCAGTGAGTATTAGTCTGCAAGGGTCAGGTTTTAATGTTTCCTAGCATTGAACAGGGTTGTACTGTTTTCATTCTCAGATAATACAATATGATCAGTAAATGTCATGGTTTCTTGTCAAAATGGTTTCTCTAACTGATTAGGCCAAAACCCACAATAAAATAATTGAGCATGAAGATTGGCATATTGCCTGCTCCACAAAAACTTCACTAATACAATTTACTAAAATCAATTAAATAACTTCTAACCTCGACTACACCTAAGAAAGTCTCAAAAACGCTAATAGAGTTTCTTTCAAAAACCTAAAAAAACTCTTAAAAAGTACTCACTACTGTAAACTACAGCTGCTGCTGCCTTCTCACGTTTATTATTCTGCCACAACAGAAATATGTATATGCTAGAGGTGGGTCAGTTGGCTACAAAATCTAAAACAAAAAAGACAGTCTTCTTTCATCACCAGAAAGTACACAAAAGAGGTTTTTGGATGTGAGAAGATTTCTGTAAACCCATGCACCTATAACCAATTCAAGACAAATTTTCAATAATCTTCACCTTTTCTTGAATTGTGTCATATCAACTTGCAACAGATTAAACTGACAAAAAACAATTCACCTGGCTAACTTTACTTGCATGGTTGCAGGTATTGGGCAAGAGTGGAATTACAGAATTTAGTAGAGATACTTTGGTGGTGAAGAAATGAAGAATCGATTGTCAAGAATTTGTACAAGTTGATGAGAAGCACAATAGATATGGAATTTGGGGTGAGTCTTACAATAAGCAAAAGACAGTGAAGTGTTATTCCCATCCACAAAAAAGATTGAACATGGTAAGAAAGGTATCCATGTTAATGAACGTGGAGAAGTTAAGAAAGTGTAGGTCAAAAAAGGATATAGGAAATAAATTCATGTAAACAAACTCTAGAAAGTTGTCCAAATCCAATTCAAGCCAAGATGGAGATTGTTAAAAGTATGGCTTCATTTGATTGGTGGTTGCATGAACTTATCATTCATTTCACTACACACCAATACCTCTCACATATAAGTGCCTAATTTAACCATCATCTGTTGTTTTGCTTTATTTAGCAAAGTATCAAAGAACTGTCTTTCATTTGTAGGTTCTGTAGCCATCTGACCCACTACTACTATATTATATGTTTGGACAAAATGCAAAAGTTTGTTTCATGGAGAAGAGTAAATGGCTTCTTTATTTTACCATCTAGAGTTTGGGAATCAACCACAACAAACTCCACTTTTCCAATTGTAAACCGGCGGTTTCTGATCCCAAATTCTCCCTCATAGCGCTCAACCACCTGTACAAATGTTAAGTATAGAGTGATACTCAAAGAGCAAACCAAAAAGGCAAATTAGAGAACATAACTAAGCCATTATCACAGAGTCTGATAATCTTTGACCAAATTGCAAACAAATCATCAATCAATTAAATAACATAAGACACAGGACTTTACCTAACATGGAAAATAAAGGAGAAGAACCAGAATTGATTATCACAGATGCATCACAATAAAAGTCAGGGCAGTATAATGGTAATGAAATCATGCCAAATTACCTTTGGGTTATGAGAGCTGATGCTTGCATAGCCGATATCATGGTTTCCAGGAGTGAAGTAAACCTTAATGTTTCTAAGTATTCCATCGTCATTCAGCCCAAAAATGTGTTTAAATCGATGTAAAGATTCCTGCCATCTTATCAGTTAAAAAATGTCAAGGGCATTCCTCACCAGAAAACATACCGAAGACAAGAATAAAAAGTGAATATTGGAATAAAGATGAAGGGAAAAAGCCACTAACATAAAAGTCATGCATTAACATGTTTTGATGGAAATATCCAAAATCAAGTTTAAATGCACACATAATCTACAACAACGAAGAGAAATAGAGATTTGGTGGCCTTACTCTTCATCTGATAAAAAAGGGCCCCCATCAAAGTAATCGCCGAGAAACAAGACGACATTGGGTTTGAAAGGGAGGATAGATGCAAAGAATGCGCGGCGCATGTATAAATCAGCATAGAACTTCACAGTCTCCAAAAGAAATGATTTTGGAGGTAGACCAATGGAGGTTTTGTCCATTAGCTGTCAAGGATTGAAATCTTAGCCTCTAAAACCCCAGCAAAAGAAAAAAAAATACATGTTTGATAAACTAATTCAAGAAGAAAACTCACCTGTTGGTCTGTTACGACAGCAACCTTAACATAATCCGCTGGAGATTGAACCCCATTTATCTGAAACACAATAAATCAATTTTACATGATATTGTCAATGCAGCTAATGAGAGTTTTGCATTTAAAATAATGATCACACGAATTCAGATTTTGAGACCCAGACTATATTTCGTACTGTTAAAAAAGAATCAAAAGGAAAATCGAAATTATAAAGAAAGAAATTATAATTGACTAGAGATCTAACAAGCCCGTCATCATCAATTATTTATGGAGAGAAGCAAAAATAAAATAATAACAGGAAATAAATGTTTTTTGAAAGTAAAAGAAAAGAATTACGGTAGAAGTAGGAGGAGAGGAAAGATGAGGCCAGGAACAAGAGGATTGAAATGGAAGCCAGAAGGCAAACATCTCGCCGTAGAGCAGAGTGAAAACCCATATCCCGCACAGTACCAGCGTCAATTTGTGATGCTGCTTCATTTCTCTATCTACTTCCTTCCTTCCTTCCTGGTAGAATTGTCTGCTACTGAACAGTTGACTTGAGCGACTCCTAAAAGGGAAGGACTCCACAAACCAGAGAGGTCATCACTCATCAAGCAGATCGTTGGTTGTAGCTGGTAACTTGTAACAAAATGAAAAAAAAAAAAACAAAAAAAACAAAACAAAAGGTTCTGATCGGTCGAAAGACCCCTTCACTTTCGGTCAAACATAACTAAGCCCCTAATCTTTCAATTCTCTAATTTTAATTCCTCAAACTATTAGTTCGGGGTAATGCTATATTTGACATTACGGTACAATTATGTTTTTAATTTTTTAATTATTATTATTTTTAATATTTTTAGATATTTTGATATACTAATATTCAAAATAGATTTTAAAAAATAAAAAGATATTATTTTAATATATTAAAAAAAAACACTTAAAAAAACAAATTCCATCATATTTCCATGCAAATTCTAAAATAATAAAATAAAATGAATTGAAAATAAAGTGTTTCAAAAAAATAGTAGAAGAGTATGGATGATTCTAGTTTGCAATTGACTTGAAAAATATTTGACCCGCTAGATGAACATTTTTCTATAACAAGCAGGAAAACTAAATCTATGGGATGGAAATGCAGGATAAGTATGTGGTTTTGATCAAAGGAGGGGCAACAATTAAAAAAAACATAGTGATTCTAGTTAATGGAGGGACAAAAACAATTTTTCACATCCCTGGATAAGCATAGGTGTTGCCTCACGCGCATGGAAAGATTAGAGTTTTTCTCTTGCTCGTTCTAACCTTAAGTATGCGAGTTTACTATTTTTTTTTTTTAGTTACTAACTTATATCAAAATTCACTATGTAAACACTAAAAAAATATTTTATTTTTTTAATGTGAGATTGAAAACGTATTAGTGTGTGTATTATGTTGACAAGAAGAAAGTTGTGTTTTTTCAATGTGAGATAAGAAACTTGTTTAATTTAAATACTTCAACTTAAAATGATAAAATAATATCTTTTTCAATGTGGGATAAAAAAGTCTTTTGAAATAATCTTTTAAACTTTATTATTTATAACATGTATAGCCTATATCAATATGAATTGTTTCTTAACCTTTTCATGTGGGATATTAAAACCTTATATATATATATATATATATATATATATATATATCTTAATTTTTTCATGTTGGCTCGGTCAACCCGTGTGACTTGAGACCTAACCCCTTGGTCTAGTTGATCCTTGGATCAGGTTTAATAACTTTGAATTCTAGTCAATTTCCATATCAAGTTACACCGGAAACCGAAAGACTTACCTAAAAATACTAAAGGAGCATAGCTAGTGACAGAATTATAAATAAATAAAAATTACATCTCTCTTTTTTATGAGAGAAGTCATCCAACATGAGAAAAACCTTCCTTCTTCTTTTTCTTTTGTTCTTACACCAAAATCCTTTAAGAAAACTAATTTTTTGGATAATATAAGTGGGTTATTGGGTTTTAAATGCATATATATAAGATTTGAAAGATAATTAAGTAAGAGAAAAGTTGAGTTAGAGTGTCAAAGTAAGGGTTTTAAAAAGAAGAATAAAAAGGGTTAGTGAGAACTAAACTAAGAGGTATTTAAAGTTAAAATAATCAATAATTAAAGTATTTTAAACTCATCTACCCAGGTTTAGGTGAACTTTAGATGATTTGACTAAAATCTCATAGGGTTCATTGTTAAAATTTGAGGAATTGCAAAATTAGTAGTAATTAAAGTGATTAGATTGGAATAAGTTGTGATAAATATAAAATCATAGAAAAATGAATAAGGAATTATGGTAGCAAAGGGTTCCTATGGCCAACCAAATTGTGTTGTATTAGGGAATTTATGTAATTGGGCAAATACTTATTAATTGTATATAATTAATGTATATTATTACAATGATTATACTTGGAGATGAATGAGTTTATTTCATCTAATTTTATTTGAGTTTTTAGCATACTTTAAATTTCTTAAAATAATTAAGAGAAAACATATAATTATTTATGATACTGTTTGAATTTGTTCGCGGTGATTGTTATTAGTTAAAATCATGGAATAAAAAAGGCTTTAAAGGCAGCCATGTATATGGTTTTGGGAGAATTGAATAATTAATGATAAATCTTTATAAATTATGATAAATCTTGTATGTATTAATTAGATGGTGATGATTGGAATTATGTAGATGAGATTAAAATAATTATAATGATGAATTATGTAGATGAGATTAAAATAATATGAATATTAATGCATATGATGAACAAGATTATTTGTGGTTAGAGGAGCTCATGTAACTATAAAAGTGGATAGATATACCTGACATTTTATTCTTTTAAATTTTGTATATTTTCAATTTAATTCTATGTGTTGTTATGCTTGTAACAGAAAAATAAAAATGAAATATGAGATGGAGATTGTAGTAAGATGGAAATGAAAAGGAAAGGGGAAAATGTTAGGTTTTTTTTTTAATTTAATAATAAAATTGTAATATTTAATATAAAAATTTCTTAGTTGTTAACTAAATATAATGATAATCTTGTTAATAATATGAATTTTATGTTCATTTTTCCCAACAGAATGTACAGTATTATTATATGACTTATAAATTATAAGAGGTATATTATATTTTCTGAAAAAACTAATTTTTTATATTTATCAATTATGAATATTCCCATATTTTTATAAGGAAATCATATTATTTTAGAAAGGAAATCACAATTTTTTGGTACGTGAAAAATATTAAATATTGGGATGACAATTTAATCTGAATCTAATGGATACTAATCCAACTTGAATGGATGCATATTTTTTGGACTGAAGGATTATGAGTAGGGTATAAATATTGTCAAATCCAACCTGAAACTCGCTCAAACCCAACTCGAAATATATATTTATAGAATGTTTAGACTTTTTTAATACAATATGATATATACATATCTTAATATTGATATAAAACATATATATATGAATAATATTTATCATTTTATAATATAATATATATATACATAATTAAAATATATATATATATATATATATATATATATATATATATAATATATTAACTATTTTATTTTTATTGATTAATAAATAATAATAGATAATTGATACCTATTGAATACCTAAAATTTGATGAATAATTTATGAATATCTAAATTTTTTAGCCAATAAATAATAAGTAAAATATAAATATTAAAAAAATCAGATCCAATCCCTAGTTAAATCCTTGTTAGTTGGTATAATAGTCAAGAAATTTGTTTTTGATTATTTAAATTCAAATCTTAGATAAACAACTAAAAATTTTATTAATTTTTAAGTGGTTGGCTGATAGCAAAGAAAGTTTATTTTATTTTGTTGACTTGAGTTCAACACTTAAAAAAAATAATATATATTTTTAAGATTGTTCGAAATTGACCATCGACTAATAAAATTCGAAGACACCTTTTATTAAAAAAAATAAATAAATGTGATATTATGGGACACATGGCATTCGCTATCTGACGTTTTCCAACCACCTTTTTTCTTATACAAAAACGTGATCAGTATTAAAATAATATATTTTTTAGTATATTAAAACAATTTAAAAATATAAAAAATATATATATATTTTTTTAAAAACCCGCGTATACTAACGAACAGGATGAAAGACACTATTTACACCTTAAAAAACATAAAACAAAGAATAAATTCTTCTTCAGGTAGCAATCTACCTATATATATATATATGGAAACATGGGATTGAGATGGCTGTCTTTGTCATTGCATTACAACATTAATGCTATATATGGCCTCTCAAAGTTGCAACAACAATGGTAGACCAGTCAAGAACAGACTCTCCCATGACCTAAACACTTGACTTTCATCGTTAACCAATCAACACTCTTTTCTCTCCTTTTCTCCTGCTCTCGAGCACCACATTGCATTATTTACTTCTTTCTCTTGCAAACTTGTATCCATGTAATGCTCCCGGTTGGCATTTCCTAAGCAGGTTACCTGCTTGTTTTAATGCCTACTTCGCAAATGTTTGACGAGGGCATAAGCAGCAATGAGTCTGTTTCATTAAGGTAAGTGATAATGCTTCCCCTTTTCTCGATTAACGTGTCATAGCCAACATAACTTCCTGAACTTAATATATTTTTCCTCCTCTACATTGTTTACAAGATGGGTTCCTCCCAATCTGTCATTTGTGCAATGGACTAATTCTCCTCCAGGCATGCGTTATATCTCGTCAGATATGTTATTGGAGTGCCCCTCTTGCCTCCATGGTTGTTAATATATCTGTTGTACTGGAAAAAAAAACTAATATTGACAACATTTTTCAAATGACTATGGTCAGTGGCAAATAGAAGGCAAATGAATCTAGATTGTTTCAGTTATAAACAATGCAGTGATACGGGTAAAGAATGAGCATAAGTAGTTTGCAGTGTTTTAGGCTAGAAGTTTCTGATTTATGGGCTAGGTGATAGGTTGCTTGTATTGGAGATGAAATTACAGTCATATGACTACATCTTTAACTTAACTTGTAGATTCCTCTGCTAACAACTTATCATTAATTGCAATTGCTTTTTCTATCTGTACGTCTATAAACCTATATGATAGGGGGCAGATATCCATTTACATCAGAAAACAATGGAAAAAAAAAACCTCATATTATGTGCAAGTGTACATTTTGGTTTAATTTATGTTGAAGAGCATTTTCCACTAACCCTTATTTTCATTTCTGTGTGAGCCAACATTCTTGAGCCAATCAACAACTTCCTTGATGGTTGGTCTCTTGAAAGGATTCTGGCTAACGCACATGCAGGCCACATCTAGTATTTGCAGCATCTCGTCATCAAAACCCTTTCCTCTCAGGAGAGGATCAAAGATCTCTTCTTGTTTACCCTCATTTCTCATTTGCTGCACCCAGCCAACCAATTCTCTTGACATCTTTGGCTTGAATACCTCCATAGGTCTCTTTCCAGTCAGCAGTTCAAGCATAACAACTCCAAAACTGTATATATCTCCCCTCAAAGTGGCTACCCATGCTTGCCCATACTCAGGAGGAATATAACCCAGAGTTCCAACAAGCTCGGTTGTAACATGAGTTTGGTAAGGCAGAATCAACCGGGACAATCCAAAATCTGCTACGTGTGCTTCGAACTTCTCGTCAAGGAGGATGTTGCTGGATTTGATGTCACGATGCACAATATGAGGCTCACATATCTGGTGCATGTAAGCCAGACCACAACCTACTCCCCTTGCAATCTTAAGTCTAGTGGGCCAATCTAGTTGGGATGCACCATCGGTCTTCTCATGCAACCAGTAATCCAAACTCCCATTGTCCATGAACGAATATATAAGCAAGCGACATCCCTCATGCACACAATAGCCTTGCAGGGAAACCAGGTTTTCATGTTGGGCTGTGGAAAGTGCCTCTACCTCTGCTCTGAATTCTCTTTCCATCAGACCCAAGTCTCCCGAGAGTTTCTTGACAGCCAGCTTGCTCCCATCTCCTAATGTTGCCTTGTACACCAAACCAAAACCCCCACAACCAACAATGTTTGCCTGATTAAAATTGTCAGTGGCTTTCAAGAGTTCAGAAATGGTTATATCCTTGATCTCATTAGTATTACTTGGGAACAATACAACTAAGCTGGCATCCTTGTCACCCTCTGGAGGAAATCCAGAGTTGATGGAAATTGTATCCAACTCAGTGTTGTCAGTGTCCCCTCCAGGAATGATCCTTCTCTTGGACAATATCCACAGCGCTAACACAGCAATAAATAAACCAGTGCCGAAACAGATACCAATGACAAGTCCGATGACAAGTTTTATGTTTGTGCTTTTATGAGGAGCTGAAGTATGGTTGGTTCCTGGTGAACTGGAACAAGATCGCTGCAAAACCTGACCACATAACCATTGATTCCCTGTAAAGCTGGAACAAGGGAAAGTATCAAACTGACCTCCAGATGGTATAGTTCCTTGAAGATCATTATTGGCAACACTGAACGAAGACAAGAAATGGAGACCTTTGAGTGAAGTAGGAATTTTTCCGGACAAAAGGTTTCCTGAGAGATCCAATTTCTCCAAGTTAGCGAGGTTTGATAATTCATCTGGAATGTTTCCAGAGAATCTGTTATCACTGAGATCCAACACATGAAGGAACTTCAGTTGGCCAATCTGTACAGGGATATTGCCACTGAGGTTGTTGTTTCCAAGGTATATAGCCGGTGGCAGGTTAGAGAGCTGATTGTACTGCAAATTGGTAGCATTTGTGGGCATGACAAACACGGGCAACTCTAGATAACTTCTGTCCAGTTGTTTAATAACTTCTTGCGATGTTAGTGTTTGCAATCCCGTGAGTTTCAGAGGAAATTCTCCTGAAAGAAGGTTATTAGACAAGTCTAAGTAGAAAAGGCTTGAAAGATTATCCAGCCAACCAGGAATTGAACCTCTGATTTGATTGTAAGACAGGTCTATGACCTGTAGGCTACTGATGTTGGCTAGCCAGGATGGCACTTGACCGGAGAGTTTGCAACGACCTAGGGCCAAAACCTGGAGATTTTGGAATCCAGTAGAGTCTAATGTATTTCCATCGTCTAGTATACCTTCACTCATAGTATTATTGGAGAGGATGAGAGTAGTGAGGCTCTTGCAATCCATCAGAATTCGGATAGCCCCAGTAATGTTAGTTAAGTTGTTGGCGGAAATTGAGAGAAAAGATAGAGATCGTAGCGCTAGTATGTCAGGTAAGATCTGTCCCTCTATCTGATTACTGGCAAGTCTAACTGCAACTAGTGATGTGCATGAGTAGAGGCTAGTGGGAAAGGTACCTGTAAACTTGTTGTTACCAAGATCGAGGGTGCTAAGATTGCGGAGTGCGGAGAAATCGGAGTCAGAGAGATTTCCTGCCAAGAAATTGACCCGCAGATTCAATTTTACTAGATTAGTACAGTTCATCAGGGATGGAGGCAGAGGACCTGTGAGCGAGTTAACGTGAAGCAGCAACTGTTCCAACTTGGAGAGCTTGCCTATATCCCGGGGTATCCTGCCACCCAACTGATTGGAGTACAGCTCAAGAACCTTGAGACTAGTGAGATTGACCACAGCATCACTGATTTGACCAGAGAGCTGGTTGACAGGTAATGAGAAATGTACAAGTGAGGTTGCTTTGTAAAGATCATCAGGAATCATCCCCGAGAGATTATTGAAACCAGCACGGAATATCTCAAGTTTGGAACATTCCCCAAATCCAGGAGTGAGGTTCCCGCTGAAATCGTTGTTGGAGAAGTCAAGGAGGGTCGTGGAACCAGAAGAAATGTTGCAGATGTTGGAAGGAATTTGGCCTGCGAAGCTGTTGTTGCTCACATTGAGTCTAGTCAAATTACAAGCTGTCTGGAGGAATGAGTTGGATTGACTTAATTCCCCATAGAAGTGGTTGCTAGACAAGTCCACTATCTTGATAGGGATAAGGTTATTAGTATCAAGGGATGGTATTTCACCATCGAGACGGTTGTAGCTGAGATCAAGAACCTGGAGGCTTCTGAGTGAGGAAAAGAATCTAACTGGTAGAGAACCATACAGGCGATTATGTGAAAGATTGAGGTGAGTAAGACTCGTGAGATTGGCAAGAGATGGAGCGAGGGTGCCATTAAGGTCTCTGAAAGGTAGATAAAGACTGGTTACTCGACCATCTGCAGTTCCACCACAATCAACTCCTTCCCAGAGGCAGCAATCAGTGGAATGACCCCAATTCAAAGGAGAAGAAGATAAACAGGAGAAGAACAACAAGAGAGAGTCATGATCATCTTGATTGCAGACAGTTGTGGCATGGCAAGGGGGCAGTAGCAATAGTATTAAAATTAGAAGAAGAGATAAGAACATGACCGAGGAGGAGGAGGAAGGGGTTCTAGGTCTTTGAATTATGATGAGTGGATATGTCAAGCCAGACAGAGAAGTAAAGCTGTCTTTCCTGACCATTATTATCACCATCATTTAAGTTGAAGGGACCGAAATAGTGGAGCAAGAAAAAGACATAAGGAGAAGAAGCAGGAGGTGGGGTTAGAGGAGATGATTGAAGAAGAAGAGGAGGAGGAGGAGGAGATGGTCAAGTACATGATTATCGTCTATCTGGTAGAACTTGTAGGATATACAAAGATGTTAGATTGCAATCGAACTCCTCATTGACCCAACGAAAGAGAAAAGAGAATGGAAGAGAGTGCGGGGGTGACGTTAATGAGGTCAGTTGATATTTTAGTGGCAAGTACATAGTATAAATATTAATAAACAAAAAGGAGAGAAGAGAAGGCTGTATCATTACTATTATGAATCTCTAATATCGTTTACTTTTGGGGCGGCTGCAAGTGGCTGGCGGTGCTATTTGTGGTGATGATGATTGATTTATGACCATTGGCCACAAAGCGTGTTCAAAAACTCCATAATCTCAAGAGCTTATCATGCCTTCCAACTCCACACAACTTCTATCGTCTCTCTTCTCAACTGATTATTGCTTCTTCTTTTCTATGGCCCCAACCCAACCCCACTCTCTGCTCTAATATTGTAATTGTTATGGGCACTGTTACCATTGCTGATCCTGTCAATGACCCTCAAGAATTCTAACAGCTTCTTTTTCCTAAAAATATAGAGAGGGAGAGAGGAGTTATAAATTATAATAGCTAGCTCATATGTTAAAAGAAAAAAGCTCATCTCTACAGACCTTAATTAGTTCTAAATTACTAAGAACATAAGCCCTGTAATTATTTAGCAAGGAATAGCACGCGTGCCCAAGATGTTCGTCCATTATCATTTTATCAGCACAAACCTATGTTAGAAGTAGAAAACTGATTGCCCATCACCAGGCCCTAGCTAGCTCAACTCCAAGTCCGCAGGTGCTATGATTAGTTTGCCTTGGAGAGCACACTATTCGGCCACCTCCAAGTTCATTGAACTAGTACATTACAATCTTTGTTCGCCCATCTCCTCTCCGCCTGGGTATCTTCCGGACGATGACTCTCTCCACCTTGCTTCCCTCAAAGTTGACATGACTTTAGAGGTATAATTCAAAAGCACAACTTATCATCAGAAAACTTTTGTCAATCTTGAGCTTCCACTGAAGTCCACATCCAAACTAGAAATGAGCCACTCTGATGAACCTGCAGATACCTCATAATATGACCAACATATTGGCATGATGATAGAAACAATGGCAACCATCATCATCATTGTTACAGGAACAGTGGAGCTTTTTTGAGCATCACGCAGCAGCAATGTCACTATAGAAAAAAAAGGAAAGAAATTCTTATCCACTACTTGCGTCTAAACTGGCATACAGCGAACACATCCATATGATGATGAATTCAGAGACGCGAAATAAAAGTTATCAAAGAACAAGACAGGATTCCTTTGGAGGTTTCCATGCCCGACACATAAGGTAAAATCAAATTCAATATGCCTCTTTCCCTGAAATAGGAAACCTTTTGTCCCACTATCTTTCTCCGGTGCAAAATTCTGTATAAGCTAATTACAATTACACAATAAACTAAAACTTGGAACATGCACTCTCCCAAATGTTCCTATTCACGTCACGGTTGATGTCTTTTTTTTTGTCCTTGATTTTTTTTTTGTTGCTATTTGGTCATTAAGCTTTATTTCTTTGTTTTTTTGTCCTCACATGTTATGTTGGAACATTTTTATACGTTGAGGCTTGTTCCGCTTTGTGTACTTTCACTTGTGTGCTATAACAAAGATTATTTCTAATCTCAAAAAAATTGCTATCATGAAATACAATTATAGGATTCAGTTAAAAACATTTGGATTATTTACCTTAGTGAGATGGTGCACTCTCTAGCATATCCTTGTTTTTTAGATTAATGTGGGTGTCTGAGTTAGTATGCGTATACCTCGACTAATCTGACAAACCCTAAAATTAACGATTATGTAAACCTCTAGTGGTCCTGAGGTTTGTGAGATTCGAATTAGTGACATCTGAAAAGCAAATTTAGAACCTACTAGCTGAGTTACATCCCTTAAGGTTTCTCACATGTCCTTGTTCACATAATTGGTGGTGGTTTTTTTTTTCCTTAAAGTTTTTATTTTATAAATCGGTTATTCAATTTTATTTCTTTATTTTTTTAGTCTTCTCATAAATGTTATGTTGGAGCATTTTTATATATCGAGTTTTGTTTTGCTTCGCATGCTTTCACATTTGTGCTACTAAGAAAATTACTTCCATGTTATAAAAAGATTGCTATCATGGAATAAAGTTACAAGTTTCAATTAAAAAAAGAGGGGACCGAAATTGACAACATAAAAAAGGTTATATTTTCATTGTTCGGAAGGCGTATCTTTCAACATTTTGGTCCTTGTATTTTTAAGTTTATATTTCAATCCCTAGAAGCTTTTTTTTGTTTGTTTATCAATACCTACCATATAAAAAATGAGAAAAAACCTTAGAATTGGGAAATGAGAGAGAAAAGTTTCACTTGACCACAAACTCAATCTTGTTTTCAATGGTTTAGTTTTGATGAGGAAAGTTTAATAAAGATGATTCGGATCTCTAATAATATCAAAAATAGTAGATTGAAGTTTAAAAATATTTGTTTGAATTGATTTTTAGTTTTAATGATCATTAAAATGTATTTTAGCTTAAAAAATAAGATTATTGAAGTTCTAATAATTTTTTTAGAGTAAAAAAACAAATAGAAATTATCAAAAGTCATTACAACATATGAAATGTAATTTATTCAAGCAGAAAATGCGACGTTCACCACCTTTTAAAAAAAAAAAGCATGTGGCTGAGCCTACTAGACTCAGGCACATAAGAATCGCATTGCAAGCCCAGGCGCACCACGGCCATCCTCTGCCCTTGCATGACTAAGCTTGATGATCCTGGTCCCCCACTACTCTGTTTCTTAGTCAAATCATTTTTTTGATAAATAACTACGATGATATGTAAAACATATTCAATTATGTTTTTTTTTTAATAAGGCTCGATTTTTTATGGTAATATTTATAATTTTTTGAATAATTATATATAAAAAATGAACATTTTCTCAGAAACATTATACATGAATATTTGATGAGAATAAAAAATATGTTTTGTTAGGTTTTTATAAACAATTTTTTTTTATTTTCTAAAGTTAATTATTCTTTTATTATTTATATAACAACATAAAATAATCAAAATATTTTTTGGTTTTGTTTTTTGGTTTGATAATTGCTTTACATATCATGGCCAAGGTTTTAATTACTTGAAAAACCATGATTCTGCTAAAAAAAAAACATGTTTTTTTTGTCAAGAAGGAAAATAAATCAATGATTAATAAATATGGAGTATTTTTCTTAAGATATACATTTTAAAAAAAATCAAAATCATTGTATTTTTTAAAAATATTTAATTTATTTACTTTAAGTTTTTTTTTTTCAAATAACCTAATTGTTAATAAAATAAAGTCATGTTATCGTCAAGAAAAAAGATGCAAAAATTAAAAAAAATAATGATAATTGAATAAATACAATTTTTACTCAATAATTTAATTTTTTTTAATTCTTACAGGCATTTATTTTAATAACCAAAAAACTAAATTAAAATAGGTTTTGAAAATGACTTCCGACATCCCATGAGAAAAAAAAAAATAAATAGTAAATGACTGACGGGGAAATGGAGGGAAAGAAAGGCTACGCGAGGAAGCACTGTTGAGCTCAACTGGCCTTGGTAAAATATAATTTTAATTCACCCCAAGTGCATGCTTCTCGATTTATTATACTAATTAGTATGTTGTAAATGGCGAATTACCGCAGAGAAATTTTCAATAATGTTATTACACCTAGTAAAATATTATAGTGAATATCCGTCAACCTCTTTTCTAAACTGAGTTTAGTGCTAAAATAAATGAGGTACGAGTTAATGTAATTACAATTCGATCTATTCAACTAAAATTTTATTTTATTTTTTCTAAAAAAATTAAAAAGTGTCAATTTAATAATTTTTTAAAATAAATATTAGAACGGCAATATTTTGGATTAACTCAAGTTAAATTAGGTTAACCCGTCAACTTGTGATTTAGATCATAACCTTAACATGATTTAATAACCTTGCTTTTTTAAAGGAATTTTTTTATTTAATCAAACGATCATAAAAATAAATATTTGTAGAAAACATAATGAATAAGATTATCAGGGAAAAATATCTCGTCAATCTAATCTGTATTTTCTTATTAATTCATAACTATATTGTTTTAACAAAAACATGTTTATTTATTGAAAGCACTATTTTTTAAATTAATTCCTATCATGATTTAAAAACAAGTTTTAAAAAATTGTTAAAATAATATCTCTCAATATTTTGCTTGTGATTGAAGGAAAGAAATTAAAGAAATGAAATTTGTTTTCATTGTATGTTCATCATCAATTTATTTATTTATTTATTTTTACGTATTAGATATATATTATTGAGAAAATAAATCATTAACATTCCCATGAAACCTATAATATTATTTAATTTTTTTTAAAATGTATTTCAATCAAAACCCAAAAAAAAATAAAAGAAAAGGGTCAGGCGTTGGGCCAAAGAGATGGGGCCTGTGCACTTTGCTCAACAGAAAGAAGGCTCGTCTCGCGTGTGGGCCTTCAATACTAGGCTCATGCACCTAGGTTTTTTTTTTGTTGCTTAAAGATAGACGATATTTCACCCACTTATTTATTATTTTAAGAAGAAACAAACGACACGCCGTTTACTTGCCCAGATTTTAGCCATAAAAAAAGTGGCTGAAAAATTGAGCTGGGGTTTTCTAGACCAAAAAATCTATTTTCACCTTAAAAAACCTAATAAATACCCTTAGAACATTTTTCAACTAAAAACGCATCTAAATTGGTTAACAATACGAAATAAAAATAAAAAATATTTTTCAACCCCAATATCAAAAACACTTTAATGACACTTTTTTTCCATCCCAATGAATGCATTGACACCAAATTTAGCTTCTTTTTTTTTCACAAAATCTAGGCAATTGATTGCTTTCTCCCTTTTCTATTGTTTCTCAATGACTCTCTCTCTCTCTCTCTCTCTCTCTCTCTCTCTCTCTCTCTCTCTCCCTCTCCCTCTCTCCCTCTCTCCATTCTCAAACTCAAGGACTTAAAAGTGAAAAAGATGAAGTTTTGGACCAAAACATAAAAGTTTCAAACTATAAGAACCAAAAATGAAAGCAAAAAATCATGGAGAAGAAAATGTTAAAAAAAAAGAGCTTCCCATGAACATTTAAAAAAAATCCAATATTTTTATAAAATTGAGCATCAATCCAATGCTAATAAGACTTTTGACACGGTGACAAAAAGATAATTGAAATAAATTATTAACACCAAATCTGAGTAAACAAAATGTGTAATGATGAAATTAAAAAAAAATAGAGACCAAAAGAAAATGCTACAAGGACCTATGAAAAACAAAACACAATTACAATCCACAACAGTTCTCTCTAGAACTACAATGAAATCAATAACTCAAGTTTCTTTTAATTTGGTGAAGAAACACGATAATTAGAAAATCATAAGACCGATTACAATTGCAGAATAAGAATGAATAGATGGTAAAATATAGTTACAAAATCTTTTAGATTACTAGGATTATTGTCTGCGCTCTGTCACGAATACAAATTCAAGGTGAAAGCAACATTCTTGTGAGCATTTTGTTTTTTAAACAACAGTTGTAAGCTCATAAAGTACCAAGTTGAATCGGTCAAATCCATATTTGACTAAAAAAATTATAAGATGATGTTGTCCAAACTTTGTTTTTTAGAAGAAAAAATTAAGTTATATTTTTTAAAATGTAAAAAAAATGGGTAAGCCATGTGGAACTCTTTAACAATGTCATTAAACACAACCCAATGGGTAATCTGAAAACCTCCCAAGCTGATTTTTTGTCTATCTCAAGCTTCAAATTAAATCATATGAGAGTTGTCATGACGTGATCCGGTCAATTTGAGGGATCTAAAGACAGCTTATATGAACAATAAAAACATGATTTATCTTCTAAAAAAATTAGGATGACAAGCTTTTTAATATTGAAACGACGACATATTGAATCGACTCTGTTTAATATAGGTAAAACAATTAAATTTACAACATATGTCATGAACGCAACCATAATAAGCTTACCCGGTTGACCATCTATCTCTTTCTTTTCCCTCCCCTTATTCTCTCCTGGATAGGCCTTTATCGGGCTTGGGTGAGATAAAATTCAGAACTAAATTGTAGATTTATTATAGAATCAAGCATTGAATTGAAAAGAAGGGCATGACATTAGATGAGTTGAAATTAAAGACTAAATTGAAAAGTTATTAAAGAATCAATGACTAAATTAAATGAAGGGGTAAAAAAAGTTTATGGGCTTTCTTTCAAGCACACATGTCAGTGTGTGAGAGGAGCTCCTATATTGGGGAGTAGCGTGCAACTTCCTCCGACCTTATATGACAATCTTTCTTGGTGTCATTTCAATTTTCTCGACAGGGTTTTCTTTCAAGTTAACGCGTGGCAGTGGTGGAGCTCTAGTATAGGTACAATTGTCAATTCTTCTTCTCTTTCTTTTTTATTTTTCTCTCTCTCCTCCCTCTTGGTTTCCATGCCTGGTTGCTTCTCTATCAAAGAATAAGGCTACTTTTTCCCTCAATTTCAATTATAGTCTCTCGATGTTAAGTCCTTTGTAAAACAAAAAAGTTGAATTATTTTTTGCAAAATCAAATGTCAACCTAACATTGGAAGAATTTTTCAACACAAGAATATCATACCCAACCAACTGGATCAAAACATAGAGCCCATTTTCAATTAAACGCATTGTGAAATGATCGAATCGAATATAAAAAGAAAATTGTTGTAATGAAAAAAAATAAAGGATAAAATAAACCAATAGGAAGAAAAAATAGCAAACAATAAATGAACAATAAAAAAACATAATGAAATACCTATGCCAAATAGTTTTTTTTTCTAATTACGCTATAGATTGACAAAATATTACATGTACATGGGAAATGCTTACACGAAAAAGAAAAAATAATAATTTTACAGCATTTTCATTCCACAAATCGACAAATAGAATAACACTAGGTCTCGTTCTTGCGTTTCACTACGAGCCAAATCAAAATTCAACCATTGCATAAAAAATATGTGGCCATTGAAAAATATGAAATGTCAATTGAAAATTTGACTCATGTGTCATATAAAATTAATCGATCATCATTTGCGTTAATAAATGCGAAAAAAAGTCGGCGTGGCTCATTCAACCTCGCAAGCTTATAGGCGAACTAGTCTCCTCATTTAAATGGTGATTTAGTTCCAAAAATATTTTCACACAATCCTCATTTTAACTTTTGCCTAAACCTATCGAGCTTAAACGTGAAACAACAAACTGTACAATGATCAAATCGTAAAATCAAATAAAAAGTGCAATAAAAAGACAACAACATGTTGTATTGACTGTTGTTAACCTATGAAATTTACAACCTGGATAATGAATATGACCATAACAAGTTAACCTAGTTGGACAATATGGGTCTTTCTTTTTCTTCCTTCATTTTCTCCTTGGTTGGGCCTTAATTGACCTCGAGTTGGGTGAAATATGGGACTAAATCACTAAAGTAAAGAATTATAAAATAATTAGGGAGGAAATTTTATATATATATTGTATCAACCTCGGTCAACCTAGGTTAACCCGCGAATCTCACAACTCATGTTATGAACACGATAATAATAAGGTAATTAGGTTGGACAATATATTTTCTTCTTTTCTCATTCCTTATTTTCTACCTCGTTAGGTCTTAATAGGGCCTTAATTAGCATCGATTAAGATGAAATTTGGGACTAAATTGAAGAGTTATCAAAGAATTTGAGACCAAATAAAAAACTATCCAAAATCCAATACTAAATTCAAATGAAATAAAAGAATCGGGGAAAACAAATTATTTCCTGCATGTAGACATGTGAGGAAGCTGTCACGTTAAGGTGACACATGTGGCCTCTCCGAGCTCTAATAGTGGTCTTCCTTAGTGTTGTTGGAATCATTTTCTTGAGGTATTTTTCACATAGCAACATGTGTTGGCGGTGATATCTCAAAATGATTTCGGCAATCTTTTCTTGCCTCTCATATTTTCATCTCGCTTCCCTTGATTTTCATGTAACAACTAGGAAAAAAAACAAAACGTTCATGATACTATATGAATGTGTACAATACTTACACTGATTTAAAACCATGTGTTTTAGTTTATATTATAATTATAATTGTTGTTACTCATTTTTGAGTTCTCACAAAAAAAATAAAAAATGAGAAAATACAAAAAAATATATAAAAAAATATTCAAAAGAAATCCCAAAAATAATAGGAGCGAGAAAAGGACTGGAATGCTAAAAAAAAAAGGACAAAATTGGTTGAGAAGGTTCAAAAATGCAAAATGTTGAAATTTAACAGTATATTTTTTACTGATAAGAGCCCTGTTGACAAATAAAATTCAAGTTGAGAAAGAAAAGTCTAAAATCAGATGTTTATGGACTTAATTAAATTTTATCTAAGGTTTAATTGAATTTATGGAGAGTTTGATTACAAGAAAAAATTGATTTTCAAGTCAATTTAAGCTTTTATTGGAAGAAATTAAAGTTCTAGGGTCTAATTATAATTTTGAAGAGTTGATTTGGTCAAATCATGTGATTAATTGTATAATTATTGAAGTTTGATGGTCAATTAAGGATTTAATTGAAATAATCCAAAATCAAGGACTAAATCAGAAAAGGCGTAAAATCAAGGGGTCTAATTACAATTTTTCCTAGGGGTTTGATTACAAAATTACAAAAAAACATCCAAGGATCAAATCAGAAATATTTTGAATTAGCAAACGGCGCCGTTTCATTAAGAATTGCGCGCACTGTTCATGGTCTTCTTCAAAAGGAAAGAAACGGCTGGAAATAAAGAGACAGAGAAGCGTTTTTGCAGAGATAGCGGAGCTGTTTCAGGGGAGCATGTATCACGCGGCCATTACCATATGCATGCCATAACGCTATAAAAACCAGAAGAAGGACCGAGCAGAAAGGGAAGAAAACAAGGGGGGAAAACAGAAAGGAGAGGTAAGGAAAGAGACAAGAAACAGAGGGAAATGTAAGAAACGAAACAAGGCAGAGAAGGGGAAGAACTGGGCAGAACAGGGAGACGAAAACAGAGGAGAGGGTGAGCATAAGAAACGAAAAAGCAGAAAAAAGAAAAGACGAAACAGAGAGAACACAGGAGAGAAAGAGAAGAGGAAGGGGGCACGAGACAGTGGGGGCAGAAACACTGGGGGGAGAACGACAGAAGGAAAAGAGAGAGGAGAGGAAGCAGTGTTGGTGGAACAGCCCTTCCACACTGTCATCTTCGTCAGCAACGGCGAAGCCGCCACTGTGAACCAACGAGAGCAGCTGCACCACCACGAAGCCAGTGCAGAGGAGGAAGAAAGGGAGGAGGAAGGGATAAAAGACAGAAAAAAAAGAAGGAGATTGAGAGAGGAGAAAGAAGAAGAGTAAGGGAGAGCAGGGGAAACAGAAGCAAACCGAACGGAAGCAGAGGATACGGTGAAGCAGAGAACACAGCATCTCCATCACCTTCACCGCTCCAAAACCAGGTATGTTCACTTCTCTTCTCATTCCTGTAATATACATAATGCATGTTAGTATGTAAAAGAAAAAAAAATACAAAAAGACGTAAGGAAACCAATACCTGAAATCATCAGTTGCAGCATTTGTTTTTCTTTTTCGTTCTGGCTATCTGCAAGAAGGAGATGAACAGTGCGAAGGTAAATTAATTACCTTCGCACTGTTCATGCACGCGTAAAACATTACGCGTGCATGGATGGCTGGGTTTTGGTCACTGGCAGGGGCCAGTGACCAGGCTGGGCTGGCAGGGTGCAGCCCAGCCACACGGGTCGGGCTGGGTCTAGCTTGAAAAAAATAATAAATATAAAATAAAATTTTCTTCAATTTTTTTTTAAAAAAAATCTTGATTTTTCTAAAGTTCATACTGCATTTTGATTAATATCGATTTGTATTTTTATACTGTAAATATACAAATCCGGCATTAAAATACTCGATTTTCATCAAGACATTAAAAAATAATAATAAAAATATTTTATTTTTATACATACGGCCTAGTCTCTCTAAAAATAAATAATAAAAAATCATATTGCATCTTAATAAAAAAAAAGTTTTAGCATGCATTTTGGCTTTAATAACCGGTTTATTAAAGTCACGAGAACTGGCAAATATTTCAAAAATTTCAAAAAAATTATTTTATTTTATTTTAATATTTGGGGTTACGACCTTATATGTAAGACATATTCCGGATATTAAATTCTTTTGTTAGCGTTAGAACGGTCATGTTTTACCCGATAAGACAAGGATCTCCTTACCGAGGAGGACTTTTCTTAAACCATAGACGAACCCATAACTAGAAAACACGACAAGACCTTAGATTTTATCAGACAATAAAACAATGCAGCTTACCTTAGGTAGGGCGTATTTGGGGTGTTAATACCTTCCCTTTACGCAACCAGTCCCCTTACCCGATCTCTGAGACCAGTTAGGGTTTCTAGTGACCAAAATACTAGGTGGCGACTCCCATTCCATTTTTCCATTAATAAAAGACAAGAATTCCTTGTCTCCACACATTTGCCACACACTAGATAGAATTTGAGGGTGGATGTTTTCGCTGCAACGCCGCACACGTGCGACAATAATTGTAATGTAAAATTTCATGTCAAACAACAAATAATTTCTAACTGGTAGCAAAAGCAACAACATCCCACACAACCGCCTGAGGGTTCTAATAAAAAGAAAATCACAGCAAAGACATGATTGACAGAAGTCCTCTTTATTTCAAGCAAACTTCACCTACTTTAGAGGAATTGAAGATACTACAATGGGCCATATTGTGTATTATAAATTATTTGCTAGCATCAGAATATTCATAGTTATCATCAAAAGTTCTTTCCATTTTCCACATAATTTACAGTCTTGGAAAAGGTCAAATTTACTGTTTCAAACTAGCAATGACAGGGACGTAATATTGTTGTAATTCTTCTTTGTAAGATTAGATGACTGAAACCAAACCTGGAATTTTTAAAAGAAGATTAAACCTGAAAATATGATTAATAGTTAAGGGAGTTTCTGACTATCTGTAAGCTTTGCATAGGATGCCTCACTGCAATCGTATTGTCTGTAATTATGCTCCTCTCCTCCTCCTTTCTCATACGGGCTTTGGCTATGAGCCATCTCAGGCTCAAGCCCATTATCATCGGCTTTCGGGTGCCTTTCATGTTTAAGACCCTATTTGTTTTGTCGGGTTCAAAAATCTAACATCGTGTTAATCATATATACTACTAATTTAATTATCATATTTCCTAAACCTGAAAGTGTGAGTAGTGATACTAGATTTAGATTGAGTTGTTATATTCGCAAAATTAAGTCTTCATATTAATAAAAATTTACAAGATAATTGTTTATGATACGTTGCAGGTCGGATCAAATTTTTGATGAATGTGAAAAAAATATTCAAGTGTTGTTAACTTGTTTTCTAGCAAAAATAAATAAACTACATGGAGATTGACCCGATGTTACCTAGTCATCTTTATAGGTCCAAAGACAACCTGAAGGACTGGTAAAAATATAGTCTGACTAAAAAAACCAAGAAGATATCTTTTTTTAAGTTTTGAGATCAACACGATTTGAATTTATTTAGATCAACTCAGGTTAACCTATCAAATCCCTGACCCAAGTTATGAGACCCCGATAACCTTATAGAAAGCAAACATTGTTTTTTATTAAGCCCAATTTGATCAGCCCAATTCGATCAGCCCAATATTAAAGGTTAAAATTGATAATGAAATTCAATTAAAAAAATAAACCGAGTCAACCCGGATTAACTTCTCAAACCTGAGTAATGAGACTGGGATAACCCCATAAAAAAAATTATGAAGCTCAATTCTCAATCACTCTAATGTTGAATAATGAAATTGAAAAGAAAAATCACTTAAAAATTACACAAAAAACCACTCGAGTCAACCCAAGTTAACCAATCATACTTGTGACTCGAGTTATTAGATTAGGATAACCTCGTAGAAACAAAACCAAAAAAAATTATGAAGCCTAATTCTCAATCAACCTGGTATTAAACGATAAAATTGAAAAACAAAATTTAATTAAAAAAAGGGCAAAAAAACCCTTGATAATCGAGCTAACCCATGACCTGGGTCATAAGACCGTAATAATCCTATAAAAAAACAAATAAAAAAAAGTTATGAATTCTAATTCTCAATTAACCCAATGTTGAAAGATTAAATTGAACAAAAATTAATAAACTAAAAGTATCCTGAGTCAACTCAGGTTAACTTGTTAAACCTGAGTCATGAGATCAGGACAATTTCATAGAAAAAAAACTGAAAAAAATTATGAAGTCAAAATTCTCACTCAACTAAATGTTGAAGAATGAAATTGAAAAAAGGGCAAAAAAAACCCCGAGTTAACTTGGTTATCCTGCAAAACTTGCGACTCGGGTCATGAGACCATGATAACCCTATATAAAAAAAATTAAAAGAAAATAAATTCCAATCCTCAATTAACCGAATATTAAAGGATGAAGTTGAGAAAAAAATCAATTAAAAAAACTCAAGTTAACTCAGGTTAACTTGTCAAACTTACGTTATAAGACTGAGATAAATTCATGAAAAATAAACTAAAACAAATTATGAAGTTCAATATTCATTAAACCCAACGTTTAATGATGAAATTAAAAAAAAAAAACCTAAGGCTGAAAACAAAAGAAACCTTGAGGATCAAATTGAAAATGGCAGAAACATTTCACTTTTTCATTGTTATAGTGAAGTGTCAAAGCCTTTTAGTATATGTGAATTTGTGTTGTGTAGAGAGAGTAGCCAGCCATTTATGTTGAATTTATGGGATTTGGGAATTTATGTTGTGTGTACAAATTCTTATGTTGTTTGAGTCTGTGAAAGGTTAATTGATAATTATTAAGGTAAATGGTTTTTACTACATATATGGCATGAATGTTGATCTTTTTTTTTAATGTTATGATAGTTATAATATGTTTATTACTGAGTATGATTAAAAAAAAATGACTTGGGAATTTCTTGTTGGGTGTTAAAGAAACTAGATGAGTTATTAGATTTTCAGTTTATAGGTTTTAAGTTTGATATGAAACTCGAGATTGTTTGTTTTAGGATGTGTACTCCATTATTTAACTGTAGAATGTATATTACTTGTGGGAAGAATAATCATAAGTTGTTGTTGTTATGTAAATGTTAATTGATGATATTGATTGTTTATTGTTCATTCTTTATATGTTGTTATTAACTATAAGAAAAAAAAAGGCATGCATTTAGTGATTGCATATTATGGGATGCCATGTTAGTTTATTGTTTTGAAATTGAAAATTAACTTGTGTTATATTTTAGAGATGTCGAGAAAAAGCTCAACGAGAGCTACTACTAGTTTAACTAATAGTAGTCTTGATAATGTCGATGGTCGTGATGTCAATTTAGATGTCAGTCATGAAGAGGAACCTAATACACACAATACCAATTGAGGTTCATCCACTTTAAATAGTAGAGGTGGAATCTCTTCTTCAAGAGATCCATATTCTAATGAAATTATTGCAGAATAAAAGGTCGACTACTCAATATAACTTATATATTAAAGTTATTTATTTTATTTTGATTAGGTTATTTTAAGATCTACATAAAATGAAATTGACTAACTTTTCACCAATATTGTTTTTAGGTTTATATATATTAAAGTTGGGCTTTTTATCACAAGCGTGATGAAATCTTCGTTCGAGGAATTACTATTTCAATAAAGACGACTTTAAGATCATCTTGAATTAATGAATATAATAGATGCTTGGTGAGGATTTTTTAAGGTAAGATAAAATATTTTTTAATTTAGTAATTTCAAAAAACTAATTAATGTACGAATTGACAATGCAAAGAAAATTTTGATGGGAAAAACCGAGGGGGTGGTCAGGAAAATATAGAAAAACCATGGCGCAATTAGGTAAGTATAAAGCAATTAACAAATTTTATATTTGAAATTATAATCTTAAATCTCCAAATCTCATGTATATTTAACATTTTGTTTTGTAAGAAATTGCATAATTTGTGGTACAGTGCCCATAAATATGCAAAATATAAAGTCATCTCTGATGATGTCGAGGTATGAAAAAAGTATAAATCGAGTTAAATAATAGGGGATAATTAGGTGAAATTTCAAGAATTTAAGACATCGAAAGAATTTAAAAGGCGCTCACAATTCAGGTCGTAGAACCGAAACAAAATAACACATGGTTTGGTAAGTAAGCACACCGGTGGATTGCTCCCATTTGTAAACCATTTAAAGCTCCTAGTAAAATTTCTCATTTATTTTTTCTTCAATTCTTAATTTACTTTTTTTATAACTTATTTATTTTGCACAAGCAACAACTTGAGTGTAAGTCTACTCTGATATAGTAATATAAGGAAACTCATATAAAGAAGATGGATAGGAGAAAAGGGGTGAAGAAGATTGTAGATAATAAATTTCAAGCATTTATTGCAAGTTTCTTTTTAAATTCTCATAATTTTTATAATTTTTTTTTTATACTTGATCTTTTTTTGTTGGAAACATATCATGTCGTAATGGTTGAAAAACATGGAGAAAATGCTTCCACCTATCCTTCTTATAATTTTTAGTTGTGGTTAGAGGTTGAAGCAACCAATTAACCTGATAGAAATCATGTTTATAAGATGCTTATAGCATTGGCCAAAGGTATAAGGTCATGTCATATTACTTCAATTCTAGGCACACAACAATCCGTCCCAAGCCAGTCAACACCATAATTTAAAGCGAGGGTCCTAGAGCAGGTCGTGGAGCAAGTAACCAAATTATAGAAAGAAATGAAAGTCAGATTAAAAGAAGAAAATAGGAAGAATTGAGAGAAAATGATGGAATATATAGCTTTTCATTATTCAGATCTTCATTTTGGTTCTTTTGACTCGCAATCCCTCTTTCCACCTCTACCACCACCCTTATCTATGTAGGGATGTATTTATTGTTGTATAATTATTTTTCAGTGAATATTGAATTTAATAAAATCTTGATGTTCAATAAAATTTAAAGTGTTCAGTTGTATTGTGATTTTTTTTGTTTTTTTAATTAACAACTACATAACTAAAAAACAAGTTACTTGACTTTTGATGGAATCACCAACGGACTAAAGAAGTTTCTTGGTAATTTCATCGGTAATATAGATGTCATTTCATCGAAAGTTATAAAATGATTGGAAGTTTTAGAATTTTTTGACGAGATTAGCAACGAAAATTATGTCATTAATTTTATCGGTGATTCTATCGATAATATTTAGGTTTATTCAATGAAACATTTCATTCATAATTTATTTATTGATAAAATAACCGATAAAAACTAGTTAATGTGTTGTTGAATCAACGGGGAAAAAAAAACTAGTGTATATACTACATTATAAACACAATAATTATTTGTCTAGTCGAGCAATCAAACATAATTTTTCAAATGTAGGATTTTCATAATTAATTCTAAATTGATTATTTGTTTTCGAAAAATATACACCAAATCATTCTTCAAAAAACGAAAACAGAAAACAGAACTCACGATTTATATTTTCTTATTACATGAATGAACCGCTAATGGATAGCTAAACCCGTTGGTTTCCTGCGGTAAACCAACAAGTACTCGAGCAAATTAAGCTGCTACAGCGGCTCTTGTCGTAGCAATCACGTCACTTGTAAAGTTGTCGGCCATGCAACTCTCATAACATGTGGCTGGTTTTCTTTTTCTTTTTGCCACCTCAAATGGAACAAGCTTTGTTTGACTTTCGCATCGTTTGTTTTTTAATTGTACAAATATTTTTAAAAAAATTTAATTTTTATTTTTGTTTTAAATTAAAAAAAATTAATATTTTTTTTATTATTTTAACATATAAAATAATCATTATCACACCATAAAACTAAAACTAGCTCTTTATGAATCCTCAAACAATTTGTCTCATTAACAATGTTTGTCATTTAATTTTTTTTTCACAAGGAAGAATTTGAACCTTTTCTTAGAGCAATTCTAAGGGGTGAGCTAAATAAAAAACTAAAATTTTAAAAAAAATTATTTTAATTGTTTCATACTTGTTTTATATACTTCAAAAAAAGTACTAAATAATGTTAAAATACATTTTTTTTCTCAAAAATACTGTTTTTATTTATCTATTAAAAAAACCAAAACCAATAAAATAAGACCAACAAAAAAATAAATCAATTAAATATAATTATCTGAAAAAAATTGATATCAAACTCATTTAAAAAATAAAACACTTATTTCTTTTACTTCAATACAATTAGCTTTTTAAATAGTTTTTTTTCATTAAAATATACATGGTAAAAAACACTATATTTATATTATTTAAAATACTATTTTATCAATTTAACTTTTTAAAATAACATCCATTCCTGGAGATGCTGTTATCTTTTTGATGTAGGGTAGATAATTTTTAGATTGATAATCACATAACAAGATGGATGTAATAACAGTTGAAACGAATATCTAACTAGTGATTTCCCTGAATATAAGATTTAAATTATGTTCTTGGAAGTTGAGAAGCAATTTTTGCTAGATTTTCTTCTCTTATAATTGCCAGAAGCAAAAAACACAAACAAATCTAATACATGTACTTCTACAAAGTGTTCCATTGAGCTAGCTGAGATGGAGTGAAATGAAATGAAATGTAAATGGATAGTGGTAATGGGCATCCATGAGAAGACAGTCAGAGACGGATAAAATGTAAAAAAGAAGAAGAAAAGAACGATAGACATTAAAGGGGTCAGAGGACAGAAAAAAAAAGAAGCAAAAAGAAGAGACAGCATATGGGAAAATAAAATAAAACAAACACAGAGGTTACTTGAAGGGAAACCCAACTTCCAAATCCGATGAGTTATCTTATTTCCGAAAGGAGGAGATTTCTTGAAAGAAGCATAGTTTTCCAAATCTGATCACCCACACTTTGTCCATTTTTGAAATATAAATTCTGAGACAATGATGATAGTTTAGGATTGATGGAAACAAGACAGTGTGTTGATTTTAGTGGAAGTGAGAGTTCTGACTTCAAGATTTTTGCTTCTCTAAACAATAACCAAACAAAAGCCAAGTGTGCTCCATGAAGAGAATAATGAATGCTGCTGCTGCTGCTGCTGCCAGCGATGCGTAGTGAACGAACATGAATCTTGTCAAAAGCTTTTTGTAGTTCACGCCGAACTGTGTCTAGAGCCCCCATAACAAAGCGATGGGACTGGACATATGATCTGACAATCCCTTTAGTTTCAAGTACATTTGGTCACTGACAAGCCCTGTAGTTTTGGTCACTGTGTTTGGGATATGATGTCTCAACCTAGACCCAGATAATTAATAATGAGGGAGACCGGGTCTAAGTACGTATTGGATTAATGATAACAGGCAACCAGCTATGGCAGTAGTCTTGTGTTAATGCATATTTGAATCGAACAAACAAACTCAACAAGTTTTTATTTATTTTTTACGGATCGGGTTAATACGTATTTATTTTTATATTTTAAAAATATTTTAAAAAAATTATATATTTTTAAATTATATATTTTTAATATTTTTATATCAAATCCTAAAAAATTTAAGAACAAATCTATATTTGATAATATGAATCGATATTGTCGGGCTTTATATCACTAGAACCAATATGTATACGAGGGATGATTGGAGTGTGTTAAAGAATAATATAAATCATATCATGAGATCTCACCTAATAGTTTAAGCTATTAAATTAAGATGGTTCTTTGACATGGTATCAAAGCTTTGATGACCAAGTGGTCACGAGTTCAAATTTCATCATTCCCATTTATTTGATAAAAATTAAGCACAGGGTAAAATGAGCATGTGCAAATTTCAAGCCCAAAAGACTTTCACTTGAGGGGATGTGTTAGAAAATAATATAAATCATATCCTAATACTTCATCTAATAGCTTAAGATTTTAGGTTGAGATGTTTTTTTGACAGAGTGAAGAGGCTATAAAGCAGTTTTGGGGCTACAAAGCTATATGTTCACAAGTATTTTTGCTTTAGGTATGTGTGTTTGAGTGGTAATCTCTTCAGGGGTTTCTCGTTTCTCAATAGTTTGTTATTGAGCCCTATTTAATTATAATAAGTTAAAAATCAAGACACTATTTGATAGATCCATAAAAAAATTATATTGAATTAAGCTTTTCACGATTGTTTTTTGGGTTGAAGGAGTGGTTGAACTTGACAAAGTGACTTCCACACTTACTTGCAAAAACAAGCCCCCTATCAGAATAGGAGACTATTCAATACTTAGGTTAGTAAATGCAAGAGAAGAGAAGTACATTGAATAAAAGAAAAAATGTGTTGCGAGGGAAGCACAAGAAAAATATATTGAAAGGGGAGTAGGAGCGGGGGAAAATCAATGTAGTGTTGTGGCCTCGTGGCCTTGTGTAGTCTGCTTTGATGTTCTTAATAGTGTTATGTATTGTTGAATGAACTTGTGGTTTTTTGTTTTCTTGATGACTTCAGTTATTTATAAAACTTGATCATATTGGCTTACCTTGAGAATAATTACTTTTCATCACAGGTACCTCGTAGAAAATGAAAAAAAAAATTGTTGTGTCTCGTTATGCCATTGGTGGAAAGGTTGTTGGCAATTGGTGAGAGGGGTAGGTACCTGTTGAGGAAACATACTAGCAGAAAATAATCATTAGTTGAGAAATGTGGGCATCATACTAATAATTACCGAAATGAGTGCAGTGTTAAACTAACTTTCTTGAAACTTGTCACTTTGCATTGTGATGTGTGCTGCTCATAGGATTGGGCAGAGTCCCAACTAGTGGCTTTCAAAAGGGATAAGGTGTTGTAGACAGGGTTAGTCCGTTTGGGCGGGCTAAACAGATTTATGCATTGGCGTACTTCAATTTAGTCCATTTTAAGCCTGGCTCAAACGGTCTGGAGGGAGCAAGCCATTTGATCCTAGCCCGAACGATCTTTTGTTATTTTGTTTTTGTTTTATTCTTTATATTGTTTCATATCACTTAAAGCAGTTATTTCATGTAATTTAAAAGGGAAACTAGGAATAAAGATTGCCCCATATATAATATGAAACATGATAAAAAAAAAACTATAAATTATAGTATTAGATAATTATCTTGCATTTGATAATATCAAATAATGGTAAGATAATAAATACAAAGAAAAAAAAAAGCAAAAGTAACTTGTATTTTTTTCAATGTCATGTAATTTTATTGAATTTTGTTAGATAAACATTTATAAATTTACAAAGACAAAGATTAGTAATAAAACTTGATGATGTTTCATAATTCAATGTGTTCAAGAATAAGGTTTTTGAGTGTTTGGACAGTGGGTAATCACAATCACATGTTCACACCAATATTGGTTTGTCTAGAGTTTACAAAATTTATGATTGGTGGTAAAAGGCTTAACACCTATAAAACAGTTCCTTCTAAAAGGGTTTAGGGACCCTTTGATTATAAAGTCCATGACTTTTAGTAAGGCATTGCAACAAATAAGAGAATGAGTTTTAAATTCTAGTAACAAGAGTATTTATTCTTGTTTTTGTATGATAAATACTCTAATAATTAAAGTATGAATACTTAGAGAATACAAATTGTAAACTCTTTACCTGGATGATATAGGGGGTATATATAGTCCTTGAGTCAAGTCATATTGCTTGAATGGAGAGGTTGAGTTGTCATTTCCTCTTGATAGCATTTATGAGGGATAAATCTTTTACACCATATTAATAAGGGACATATATCTCTTATTTAAAATTACTATTTGAAGGAAATATGGTAGGCCCTTATAAGATTTTTATACGCTTATGGGTGTAGGGAGATGATTATTTTTTGCTTTTAACATTTCATGTTTAAAAGCCATAAGAATAAACAAAAAAAATATGGAGCTTACAAGGATCCTAATTCTCATATCCACTTGGACTTGGAATGATGCCAAGCCTAAAAGTGATGGGTCTCGCAACTTACCAGACTCATATGTACTTGGACTTAGTACGTAGCTGAACCCAAGGATATTAGATCCGACAACTCACTAGATCCATATATACTTGGGCTCGACACTTAACCAAACCCAATGATATTAAGTCTGACAACTCGTTAAGCCTATCTATACTTGGGTTCGGTATGTAGCTAAACCCAAGGATATCGAGTTTGGAAACTCACCAGACCCATATATACTTGGGCTCATTGTGTAGCTGAACTCAAGGATATTGTGACTTGCTACTCGTCATTGGAATAAGTTTGTCCTGAAGATCATTCTCAAAAGAGCATTCTACTATAAAGTCTATAAGGCTTGCCCTTTAATAGCTGGTCTTGGATGATATATAAGTCCATATTATCCTAACTCAATTGCTCACCTCACTAGCCACCTAGACATGTCTGGCTCATAAAGAGTTTATCGTAAAGGTTGGTTTGTTAGTATTGTGACTTAGTGAGCTTGGAAGTACAGTTTTAGTTTTTTGAAGGCGTCTACCAAAGTTAGGGCTATTATTTCTATTTTCAAGTATCTTATCTCATCATCATAAAGAGTTCAACTAGAATAGTAAACTAAGCATTGTATTCCTTTTTTTTTTTTATCAACACGACACTAACTACCTAGTAAAAAAACCCCAATTTAGAGGAACAGACTCTCATTTTCTCTTGGTTGTGACAAGATTTTAGGATATACGAGATAAACTTTGAGCTCTTCAAAAGCTTTTTGGCATTCTGGTGTCCACTCAAAGTTTATGATATTTTTTAAGGTCTTGAAGCATGGTAGGTTGTATTCCCCCAACTTGGATATGAATCTGTTCAAGGCATCTAGTCTTTAATTGAGACGTTGAACATCTTTGACCTTCTAAGGATGAGTTATATCTAGTATTGTCTGAATCTTCTCAGGGTTAGATTTTATTCCCTTGTTGCTTAATAAAAAAAAATATGAGAACCAAAAAAAAAATATGTAAGCTTTTCAAATTTATTTTTTTAAAAAAATCTAATTATAAATGAAAAAGGCTTATGAGAGCTATTTGTGTTAACAAATGCAAAAAACAAAGTAATAATGCATTTACTCAACTCGTTTAGTTGCAGGTCGCATAATTTTTTTCCAACACAAAAGAATTAATGTGTAGGTGTTATTAACACGTATTTTTACATCAAGTAAAAAATATAACCTTGAATCACAAATTATACGCTTACATATAATAAAACATAATAAAAATTATATGCATTAATAAAACTATATAAGATCTCAAGCTAATTTTTAACATAGCTGAAAAATAAAACAATGTTGCAATTGCTATAATGAAACATCATTTCCTTAGTCTATGTAGAACAAATTTCCAGAAACAAAAGGTGTTAAGAAAAAAAATATTAAAAAACAAATTACAAAAGAATAAGAAAATGAACAAACAGAATGATATAAATAGGCCAAGAGTAAAAAATAAAAAATAATATTTTTTTTCAAAAACAGAAGTATAAATAAAAGAAAAGGGAAAAACTAAAAAAACATTACAATCATGAATTTGGCATGCAAGTTATAAAAAAAAATATTACTAGGCATGGAGGTTGCTCCAATGTGTTTTTTTGCATAAAAGATTAAAAGTGTCATTTGAAATTCCTATGGAATCATCTAACTAAATAAATTGATAACCATTTATGTAAATAAAAAAAATCATTAACAATAACCAAGAAAGAAACAATAAAGATATTTATCCGATTATGTTTACTAAATTTTTTTATTTAAATAAATAAAAGAGAAATTCACCCTAAAAAACTCATGACTTAAACGATAAATACAAACAAAAATGATTGAATAAACCCACATCATAAAAAAGATATTACAAAAGGCCGAACACATCAGAAAAATATAAGGAATGGACACCTGTTAATGTTATGGAAACATATAAAAAAAACGATAAAAGAAAACCTAGAGTGATCCCGACAGCCAACCCAGGTAAACAAATCAAACACATGACATAGGACATCAAATTAGGATGACCCTATAAATAGCAAAGCGAAAAAAAATACCAGCAAAAAAAATATTCGAAAAAAAACTTTAAAAAAAGATCAAAGTCGACCCGAACTAATCTTTCAAATCTATGACCAAGGTCATGAGACCAAGGTAATCCCATTAAAGGCAAATCTTAAAAAACAAAGAAGCAAGATTCTTAACCAAACAAATATTGAGAGATGAAATTGAAAAAAATAAGTCAATAAAAAAACAATGCAAAACAAAACAAATAGCAATTAAAAAAATTAAGACTAAGTTCAACATAAAAACCAACTGATATTAAATGTCAAGGGAAAATTTAAATTAAATTAAATGTTTAGGAATGAAATTGAAAAAAAAAAACAAATCAATTAAGAAAAATGATTAAAAAATAACAATTATAAGAATTGGCACCAAACTTGACATAAAAATTCAATGAAAATAAATGTTCAATGATGAAATTGAAGAAAAACAAATAAATTAAGAAAATGATTGAAAACTAAAAAATAACATTAAAAGAATGAGGATCAAATTTGATAAAAAAAACTAATAAAATCAAACAACTAGAGACGAAATCGAAAATAAAATTCAATTAGAAATAATCAATGTAAATAAAATAATTTCAATAAGAGAAGAAGGACTGAATCAAAAGAAAAAAGAAATTGCAGGGCTAATATTTTTTTTGCATTGTTAGCATGCAATCCAATGAAGAAAGAGAAGGAAAAAAAATAAAGAAAAGAAAAGTCAATTGGTGCTAAACCAAATTTCACTACCATTCACGTGTCACTCAAGATGGAAGAGGATGTTGAGACGCATCAAATGATGTGGCGAAAGCTTAGTTTCAACCACTATCTTTAGCCACACATGCCGCTCGAGAGCATGCATCAACAGCTTTTTTTTTATGTGCACAAAACCAAAAATACCCCTATAACTAAACAACAATAGGAAAAAAAAACAGCATTTATGAAATTACAATTAATCCCTCGAAGCCAATGCTAAAAACTATGAATGGCAAGGGTAATGGAGAATTCAACTATTCATAAAATAATAATAAAAATAAAATTAAGTACCCCTGGGACTAAATAACAATACCAAAAAAACCATTAGAAAATGACAATCAAACCCTTGAAACCATGGCTAACAAATTTGTATAGTAAGGGTACCTGCATAATTCAAGTGTTCATGGCAATATTGAAATTATCATACAACCCCTGTACCAAAGGTTTTAATTATTTACTTTTCAAGGACAATACAATGATTGCACTATTATTAAAATAATGAAAAGACGGTGTTGCCCCCAAATAAATTAAGAATGATAAATTGATTGTATGCAAAAATCATCATACCCCTCAAGTAAAACTTTAAAAATTAAACAACGAAAGGTAAAAAGATAATTTTACTATAGTCCTAGACACATTTCACTATGAATTGACTATAATATAAAAAACCAACATAATTTGTTGTTTTACTTAATAATTCAAAATCCATGGAATTTCCACACAACGAAAACACGAGTGCATAGTTGCGTGTTTTTATGAGAATTAAAACAATTTTAAAAAGAAATTAACAAACTAGCATAGATAAAATTAAAAAAAAATAGCTCAGCCAAAAAAATACTAGTCTCTAACTATAAATTTTTTAAAAAAATCACAGGTGAGAATGCGATTTTTTAAAAATAACACCTAATTATTTTTTTCTTTTAAATATTATAGCTGAGAACTATGGTTTATTCAGATAGTATGGTTATCAACAGTGGTTTTTTTTAGTTGTGCTATTTTTTTATTTTCCGTAATGTGTTGATTTTTTAAAAAAACTTGTGCTAGATATGAAACACATCCTTAAGTTGCTTCGTTTTTATGGAAGTAATTAAGAATGCTTATTTTCATCAAAATAAATAAATAAATAAATAATGGACAGTGCATAATTACTGAAATTAGCAATCTCTCTCACTGGCACCATGTCCTTCCTACCTCGGCCTTGACATGAAAATACTGAATTGATAGAGGGAGGAAGGGAGGGAGATAAAACTATCAGAACCACTGCATTTTTCACCAAAAGGTAAAAATACAAAGTGAAAAAGTGGCTGAGGTCTTAGCTTTCATTTCCTATTTAAACACTTCTGAAAAGGGCAAATTAATCCGTTCAAAACCCTAGCATGTTCTCCCTTCAGCTTCCTCTCTCCATATCCATTGAAGAAACAGAATAGATACCTTCCCAGATGATTGCTTGCAGTCTTACGCTGCTACCAAACCAAAAGACAGACTTTTTGTTTGCTAGATAAGATGGCTTCTTGGAAGGTATACCGTGGATCTCAGGTTTCTTCTTTAGTTATTGGCTTCAAGGAACTTGAAACCACCACTGGCCTTTCTTTAATTTCTCCTTGAAAAGAGCGCTAAAAGCAAGACTTCAGTTCAGAAATAGAAGACCTTCCATACATACTTTTCCCTCTCTCTCTTGAGGCTACAAAACAAAAACCAGGCCCGATAGTTCTTTTAGCTTAGCTGCTCATACATGGAAGGTGCTTTCAGCAATTCCATGCCCTCACACTTCTCCTACACTTTCACCCCTGGGACTAGTAGTGCTTATGTTACAGATACTGTCACCAATACTTGGATGGACACCAGGATATGGAGTAAGCTCCCGCAATCGCTGATTGATCGTGTAATCGCCTTTCTTCCACCTCCAGCCTTTTTTAGAGCTCGTTGTGTCTGCAAGAGATGGTATAGTCTCTTGTTCTCCAACAATTTTCTTGAACTCTATATCCAAATATCCCCACGCCGCCATTGGTTCTTATTCTTCAAGCACAAAAGCCTAAAAAGCTACATCTGTGGAAACAACAGTAACACCACTCGTGGCAGTGGCGGCCAAACTAGTACAACCAATATATTTGAAGGGTACCTCTTTGATCCTTGCGATATTGCATGGTATAGAATTTCTTTTCCCATGGTTCCATCTGGGTTCTCGCCTGCTGCTGCTTCTGGTGGCTTAATATGTTGGGTCTCAGATGAGGCTGGTGCAAAGAGTATCATTTTATGCAACCCACTTATTGGCTCTCTATCTCAGCTGCCGCCAACGTTAAGACCACGTCTCTTTCCTTCAACTGGCTTAAAAGTTGGGCCATCCTCAATTGATGTGGCTGTTGCAGGTGATGACTTGATTTCTCCATATGCAGTCAAGAATTTATCCACTGAAAGTTTTCATATTGATGCTGGTGGGTTTTACTCTCTATGGGGTACTACTTCTTCTCTTCCAAGGCTTTGTAGCCTTGAATCAGGTCAAATGGTTTGTGTTGATGACAGATTTTACTGCATGAATTACAACCCATTTAGCGTTTTGGCTTATGAAATAGCAGCGAACAGTTGGTGCAAGATTCAAGCTCCAATGAGGAGATTTCTGCGCTCGCCAAGCTTGGTTGAGAGCATGGAAAAACTCATTCTTGTTGCAGCAGTGGAGAAGAGCAAGCTCAACGTGCCAAAGAGCTTGAGACTTTGGAGCTTGCAAGCTTGTGGAACAACATGGGTAGAAATTGAAAGGATGCCCCAGCAACTTTACCAACAATTTGAGGAGCTGGAAGCTGGTCACGGGTTTGATTGTGTTGGACATGGTGAGTTTATTGCTATCATTATCAGAGGATCGGGCAAGGCTTTGCTGTTTGATATCTTAAGGAAGGCGTGGCAGTGGATTCCTCCATGTCCTTACATGAATCACGGAGGTGGAGGTGATGATGAATTGCATGGTTTTGCTTATGAGCCTACAGTCACTACTCCAGTTACAGGCCTCCTTGATCAGCTCACAATCCCATTTCAGTCATTCAGTGGGTTAATTGGCTAGTAATTAAAGCTTCGATAGAATCAAATTAGGGCTTAGCAGCAGTGGTTGACATCGGTACCATAAAAATGTGATAGTATGGTGTGCTCTAGTAGGAAATCATGAGAGGCTACCTGAAGTACTTGTTTATTCGGGTGATTCTGTTGAGTCAATCTCCATGTCTAGTACGTATTATATCATATTGTATTGTTTAATTAATTAGTTAGTTAACCCTTTTATCTAATTTTGTTCTCTGCTACTGTAATCGCATGACTTTAATTTGCTTTGGCGTCTTACCAAAATAACTATCTTATTTATTTATTTTCAGCAAACCAGAAACAGGACCTGCCCATCTATGAAGGAGGCAAGTTTATTTTCACTTGGTGTTTTTGGTTAATTTTAAAAGCACTGAAATTATTTGCCTAATGTTTAGGGTAATGAGATCGTTTCGTGTTGATATGATTGAAAATCAACCTCTACCATATGATCCTCTATATATTTCCAGAAACAAGATTTTACAGTGATCTTAAACCAATATGTTTATATAAAGAAATAAGAGCAAAAAATGGATAATTTATCTAATTTAGTAAAAAAGATAATACAGAAATGGGGACATCTTCCACCCAAATTCTTTGAGAAAGAATAGGATTAGCTAATTTACCTAAAGCATGAGCCAGAATTTCCTTCTCTTTTCATTACATAATGAGAAAGCAATAGCTTTCACGGGAGAAGTGAGGACACTGACCACATTCGACAGTCCATCTCTAAAATGATCTTCTCGTACCCCACCCATGTCTCTGAACTTGAAAGAAGGCCTGCACGGGCTGCTGTTGCTTCGCCAGCTTGTGGATCAAAGGTGGAGTTTTTATAAATGGATGCCGAGAGCATCACATGACCCGGATTGTTCCTTAAAACGACACCATAGGATGTGCCAGAATACATGGACATCTCCACTTTCTAAATACTGGACAAATAAAGACACGACTCCTCACCTTCAATTCTCGGGACTTTTCAACTCTAATTTATGTTTATGCACAGAACAGTACACTGTGTACTTTAATCACGGATCCTTGCGGTTTTAGTTTTTGAAGCGAATTTGTAGGTTGCTCAAGTATGGCACAAACGAAACAAATACACTAGTGATAAAATATTGACACTTTTTACCATCTTTAGGACCACCCTTCTACAGGCAGCTGGGCTTGTCAGCTTCAATCAGCCCACAGTAAAATGACAATGTGCAGTCCCTATAATTTGCATTTTTTGGGTTTCCCTTTTCTGTGTTTTAGGCATCACAGCCCCAATAATTTGCTCCATCACTTCATCCATTGTGTTTTTGAGCTATGACGGTATAAACAGTTTTATCAAACAGTCCCAGCCCTACAACTGAGCAAAGATACGGCAGCATCACAAAATATGGCAGCTACTAACAAGTTGCACATTTCATATTCCAACGAATTATAGTGTTAGACTCCATAAAGTATTGCGGAAGTACAAAATCTCTGGATGCTCTCATCAGAATTACAATCCAAATAAGTGTTGGATATATCTATTCAAAATTTGCAAGACATAAACATGCTATTAAGTAAATCAGGAAAAACGAAATATGGGAACATTTTCCACAGATACCAGCTCTTCATGCATTTCTGTTAACCCACTTCAGTCCTTAGATTGGAGCTGACGTATGATTGCCAGTCGAAGCTCACTTCTAAATAGCCTTCTTGAGGCTAAGAAACAAGGTAAATTACTGACCAAGCACGCCTTAATAAACCTTTGAATATACATTTCCCGAGGCTAAATTTGGTAGGGGTGCAATTTTTTTTTTTCCCTTTCAAATTGGTTAACTGATCATTTAATTCGAACCTGGAGGATGAGGTGCACTTCCCTCTTGAATATGGACCTCAGCTCTTCATTAGCTTCAACACCGATCCTCCTGTGTGAATAACCAATACATGCTAATAAGAAAGTATGGTGATGACTCTTGAGGATGATGTCGTTCTTAATTCATGCGAGCCAAAACAGTAACAAGAAGTAAACGCACTAATACGAAAACCAAAGCCCACAGAAATGATAATTTGTTTTTTTGCATTCTTTCCTGAGCTTTACAAAACTTATTCTGAATGGACGCTCCCTGAAGTTTCCTGGGTTGCCGTCATATCTATCTTAGTGCCTTGAAAAAACATCTTAAGAGCCACATCTCAGCTTCATTCATATTTTCTTTCCAAATATGCATTATGGCAGCCACCTTGATTGAAACTCGAAATAAAAGATGCAAAGGGAAAAAAAACATAGCAGTAATCCTAGAGATGGAAGTTGCTTACCCAATTTTTGATCCCTTCTTCCCCACAAGAATCTTTCGCTGGCTTAGTTTAGGAGTGATGAAGTGCTGTTCAATCCTCAGAGAACCATCTCTTAATTCTTTCCAATCCATCAACCGATGTTCAATGCCATAAGGGATTTCCTGAAATGAATAGGGTTCATAGTTTTCACTCAGATCCTCTAAGTACATGTGGGAACAACACCCCCTCTAAGTAATAAAACATATAAAATATGCCACAAGTCAACGAAGAAAATAAAATGAAGATCCAAGTTTTACCTGATGAACATGGTCTAATAACCTTTCCCGAACAACTTCTAATGAAATATTCTTCATGACTTCTTCACTCATAGATAGTGGATCTTCATCCCATGGTCTTTTGACTGCCTAAGTACAAATACCATTGATGAGCCAAAATCAGATGCAAGTCCTAATTGAGACAGTCATGATTTTTTTTTTTTTAAAAAGAAAAAAGAGAATGGTAGAACCTGAATCTACCAGGAAAATGGCTGCCTTTTCCATTCAAATTGTGTAGAAAATAATTAATATATCAACAGATAAATTAGATATTATTTACAGGACTGGACATATTATGGTAAACTTTACTGACAAAATGAGCGTCGATAACAAGCATGCCATATTCAAGTAAATTTCTCCACCAGGAAATGACTTTCATCAGAGATAAAGAACATTATTATGGCAAGAATAAATAAAACCTATTGTATCATTGTATGAGTAAACTTTATTTTCTTTAATGCAAAAGAGGCACTCATAATACTGCAGAAAAAGGATTCAGGGCCAAAATGAGTGGGGTAAGCAACAATTTCCCAAAGAAAATTTAATCTGATAATATATAAGAAAATTGTAACTATTTAAACTGAATTTTAACTCAAGAATTCCAATAGATATGCCTTTTTGTATTTGACTAATAATGGGAGATATCTTCAGACTCCAGATAATTTTGTTCCCAAGGGTGGAAAAAGTCTTCTTTCCCAAGGAATGAGTAAATATAAATCAATCAAAGAAATCAGGTTGCTATAAATCTAGAAACTATTTCTTCTAAAATCAAAAAGCAAGGAAAATACCTGCTCCATCAAATATTGATTAAGATGTTTTACTCCAGAGCCCTTCAGTCCTGAGATCATGAAGTGCCTAGAAAATAGATGAATAGGAAAAAAGTAATCACAGAATTTTTCAAGTATCCATAGACGACTATAAAAAAGCAGCAAGGGAAAGCAATGTGATTTCATTTTATATGAAAACCTACCTATCATATCCAGGAAGATCTTTGAATTCCTCAACAACCTTCAATAAGTCTTTCTTTTTCTCAACAAGGTCAATCTTATTCATACACAACACCCGCTTTTGTTTTGGGTTTGCTTGTGCTCCCATGCATTTTATCAATCCAACCACTCTTGAATCAGGTCTAAATAGATGAGAAGGATCTTTTATCAGTGATCAACGTATAACAGGAAGCAACACAATATTACTATAATGGAGTGTATCACCCACTGCACTGGTGGAACAATGAAAAATAGTCAACAAGAAGAGGATGTTTATTAGGAGATTGAATAATCAGACAATAAGAACACAATTCTTCAATCACATTGAGCACAGTTCAAAGTCTATTTTAAATTGATTTCTGGGCAAAAAATAACATAAAAAGTAGCTCCTCCACAACCCAGATAAAAACCCAGGCAAGACTTGCAGTGATGACACGTGACCTTATGCAAGCAGAATACTAATCAAACGGAATTTTGACACTGAAAAGACATTACTACGCTTCTCTAGAAGTTCTTTGGCTAGACTTATTTAGCAAACTCTTGATGTTTTCTAATAACAATAATTACAAACTAAAAATGTACTGATGAATCAATAATATGTTGAATACTAAGTTGACAGGAAGTGTAGTATTTTGGTAGATGGAATGTGAACAGATTCACAGTACACAACAAGAAGGATGGGCAGAGTGTTTCTTCAGCAGATCAAAAGATGCATCTTTACAATTTTGGCCTCACTTTCCCAAAAGCTTCGTATGTAGCAAGGACAGTTACACAAGAAAGCATTTTTATTCGGGGAAAAAAATCCAAGGGTTCAGAGTCAGATGTAAAATGTTATGATAGAGCAACATGTACTGACCCCAATAAATTCCAACATATATAGTCAATAACAGAAGTCTTGAAAACATACAAACCACACGAGCATGGCATCACCTAAAAATATTTGAAATTTGATAATGCAAGATCTTTTTTTGCTTCTTCCTACCCTTAATTCGGCTATCTGTAATTCTGTGCAGGGTTATTTTCCCCTAAACCTAACCTAGAGAGTTTTTTTAATATTTTCCCTATGGGCTGGACCTTTGAAGGATTTGAAATTTCTTTTTGTCCATTTTATTTCACTCCAAAAGTACATGTTATGGTTATGGACCTAACTTGAGTAGCAGTTACCCATTACAAAAGCCCTACAGGTATATGTACAAGGAGAAACGTATCATAATCATGTGCAACATGTAATGAAGTCATACACTTTGAGGAACATTGTGATATTCTTCTTTAAAACTGTTTTTAAGCGCAGTGCTTTTGGTGATTCTATTGAAAACAAATGTATTGGGGAAACAAATCTTAGATCTGCTAATAGTTCAAGATCTTGATGGCAGATGCATGTTATATAAGGCCCAAAAACCCATGGTATTATGGCAACTACACCTTACATCCATGGTTACAGTTATAGTTCTAAGGCTGATGTTCAACAAAATGCTGCTGATATAATATGCCCATCATTCAATCTAAAGAGTGTGATAGTGAACAAAACAGTGATAAATGAGTATTTTTTTTGGCAAAATGTTTGACCAGAATAGCAAATGGAGAAAAAAATTGCTAATTGTTTAAGCACAGTTCCTAATGTGCGGATATTAAAAAGATTTGGAGAACAACATTTATCATATCAAAGCTAAGCCACAACACAAGATGTCATTGCACAGCATGTAGAACTTAGAACCCCCTCCTAAAAGCAAAGTTGCCTAGGGAGAAAGTAATAGGAAAACAAAAATGAGAGGTGAAGTCTATTCAAGGTCACATGCAACAGCTCACTAACCTGGTAAGATGCCTATGGACATCAAAAATAACCATAAGCACATCATATAAATCAACTGAACTCCAGGCACTTTCGACACGTGTCTTCATGTCTTTGTAAGGATAACCACGGTTATTTACCATGAGTCCAGGGGTGTCAAAGAAACACTGCATAAAATAAATGTTATTATTATATCTGCTGACAGCACACCAAAAGGAATGCACGATAGAACGTTTTGCTTGCAAATTAATTTTGTAATAAATATCCAAATAATTAAAAAACACCATATAATTAACATCATAGACTATCTACATTCTTTCAAGTGGGAAGAACAAGAGACCTAAAAGACATCATTTACAACAAGAAACAACTTGATACAGAAAATAATAACGAGATTCCAAGGGAAAAATAAATTTCAATTCATCAAAATACAAAAGCATTTCAAAGAATACAATGAGGCATGATGACAATAGCTCATAAAAGTTTCCATTTTTTAAAATAAAAAAAATAAAAATAATTTCAATTCGATATATATTTTATTTCGTATGCATATTGAATTGTATAAATAACTTCTCAGAGCCTTGTATTGGAAGGGGACAAAGAATTGTTACATAGCAAAATGTTAAAGTGACAGCCAACAACAAACATACATAGAAGAAAATGATTGGCTCCTGACAAAACTTAAGCTCCATTTTTTTCCTGTCTAAAGAGAGGCTGACCATTTTCTTTTAAAGTACGCAAGCATCATAATCTGAGTATTCATGTGAAAGAATGCTTTAGGATTGTGTAATGCTACTGAAATAAGACCATGCAGAAACATCAGCTTAAAAGGAATCATTCACAAGAAGAAACAACTCAAAATAGAAAATAATAAAGAGATTCAAACAGAAAAATATTTTTCAATTCATGAAAATACAAAAGTATTTCAAAGGTTATAATAAGGAATGATGACAAAAGCACACAAAAGTTTCCATTTACATTATTTTGTTAAAATAATGCATTAATTTCGATCAATATAAATTTTATTTTTCCATGCATATATTTCTGATCTCAAAAGGCCTCATAAGGCTGTGGAAAACAAAGACAGCTATCTAGCAAAAGGTTAAGCTGCCAGCCAACCACAAAGGACAGGATATATAGAAAGATGATTAGAACGGGACAAAGATTAAGCTCCAGTTCAGAATTCCTGGCTAATGAGAGGCTTTTTACTTTCCTTTTCAAAGTAAGTCAGTGCCACAATGAGAGTTCACGTGAAAGAATATGATTTATCAATGACGGCAGGTGGTCATGTAGAAACATCAACTTCTTTCTTTTTGAAGTGTGACATTCATAATTTTTTTCATTTTTTAGCCACGGATTTAATCTGCATATGATGTTAGCATAATATTTGCTCTATCATGCAGATGAAACCATGCATAATGCAGTTATTAAATCCACAAAAGAAAAGAGAATGAAGTTGATAAATCAGAGCCATGGGATATACTATTTGAGTGTCTCCATCTGTCATCACTCCCAACACTTCATGAGTTGTGGTATTTGTCTTCCGTGACACGGCAGCAACCTTTGTCCCAACCTATGCATATGTGATAACAAAGAGCACATCCAAACGGTTGTCAGATGATGTTCATGTTGTAAAAGAATCAGTAACTTTGCAAATAGTACTGGATATAATAAGATAAATTGAATATGCATACAAGTTCTAAAGAGAGAAGATACCCTCTTCCTCTCTAAAATATTTGCTTCATGGGAAGCCTCCTACACCTCTGACTATGCATTGAGGGGCAGCCTTGGCCATTTCATATCATTCCCCCCAACCCATCCTACCATTTGGAGTTGACACCTAAAGGTTAAAAGTCCCAAGTTTAACTATTGGGCTGTCCCTTAAGGATATTATATATATATATATATATATAATATATATATATATATATATCCAAAATACATGACACCTCATGCTTTATGAAGGAGCAATACTGAGATCCCGCAAAATCATCCTTCACCATAAAAAAGCCACAACGTTAAAGGTGAGCAATTGCACTCCATAAATTAATTCAAAATTTTGGATTGTGATTCCATACATATCCTTGTAATTCAAACAACAACAAAGATACAAAATAAGAATTTGGTATTCCACAATTGGAGTTGGCATCCAGTGTCTAATATGTTGTGGTTCACAGTGTGGGTATAGTGTACGACTCTTTTACTTGTGGGTGGCACAGAATAGGAAGTTAGTGAGATTGCAACTTCAGGTCTCACAAAACACAGAAGCATCTGCTCTATCTACTTGATAGAGATGCGTGCAGACACACATAAGCCTATTGCTTCTTTCAAATTCATATAAACACAGTAGAGTTCCCTCAGAAGTATGGTTTCTTAACTTTTTGGAGAAAGTTTTCCATTTGCTATGCTCCTATTGTTTATTCATTACTCTTCTGATGTTTTGTCTGGGGTAGCCCTTTTCAAGGATCCATATCACAAAGGGAGATCCTTCCCATAAGATGCAATTTGATTGGTCCCAGCATTCTCATGACAAGCCAATCTCCAACTAGACAGTCAATTTCTCAAATTAAGCACAACCCACAAAACCCCCTAAGAAGTTATCTTGCGAGATTAAACAAGAGAAACAACTATTACTTAATGAAGGTTCTTCGTGCTCAAGATATGTTCTTACAGGGTACCACTCCAGAACAAAAGTTAAGGTACCAATTTGTCCATCTTTCGCACTTCAGAATCCTTAAGCTATAAACCATCAATGATAGCATCAATCTTTTGCGTATCAACTATCCTACACGATTCCCAAGGAAAACTAAAAATCGAGCAAGACCCCAATATCAACAAAACAATACAAGCTATTCTCTGGGAGTTTAACACTAGAAAAACATAGTCAACAAATCAAAGACCCCCAATTTCTATATAATAACAAAAATTCAATAGACCACCAATATTAAAAACAACAGCAGAAACATCCAAAACACAAAACCATATTAAAAAAAAAAAAGAAACCAGACCATGAAATTAGTCAAGGCAGACTTCCCAGCATTTGGAGCACCAATAATCCCGACCGAAAGCGACTTCTGATCTTCCTCTCTGACCTCCTCACCCTCCTCCTCATCAGGCCTCTCTAATGCTGCCTCCAGCAAAGCTTTAGCCAAAAGTCTCCTCCTTTGCTCCTCCACTTGCTCTTCTTGTTCCTCCAAAATTTGCAGTTTCCCTTTTTGGGTTTCTTTTTTAAAAACTAATTTATCAACTCTCTCTCTGTATCTCTCATCCCAGGTGGGTTCCTTATGAGTGGCGCTAGTTGTGTTGCTGTTATTGTTAAAAGAAGAATCAATTGTGTAGTGGGTGCTGTCAAAGACAGAGTCACTATTGTCATTTTCACTCTCGTTTTGGTCAGGTTGGGCTGAGAAGAAATGAGAGAGGAGGTTTTGGTTAGAGTAGACAAAGGGAGGTGGCTTTGAAGCAAGGGTGCTGGCGATTCTCAGTGCTCTCAATGATTTCATTTCAAGATTGTGGTGAACTATTGCAAAAGCATTGACACATACATGAATGAATATATGGAGAGGGAGTGAGGTAGACGGAGGGATTTTTGTGGTTTTCTTTGGGAGAATTATTGAGCTGCTCGGGGGTTTTAGGGGTTTTGAGGTTTTTCTTTTTCTCCCGGCTTGTTTATTTTCTTTTTCTAAATGCGACACAAATATTTATGCCATGACAAAGAAATATAGTTAATTCTGTGCCTGTTTGATAATTGATACCTTAGGTCACTTTTCAATTTTTTTTTATTTACTTTTAAAATGGTAATTATTTAAATTTAATAGAAAAATGTATTTTTTAGCTAAGTTTTTTATTTATGTGTTTTTTATTGAAAAAAAAGTTCTTTTATTAGCAATATAATTTTTAAAATAAAAACTAAGTACAATTAAAATAAATATTTGTAAAAACTTTCAGCAAAATTAAATTAAGGAGAAGAAATTATCTCTTTAGTCAAATTCTTTTTTTATGTATTTCTTTTTTTATAAAAATATTTTTTATATTAAAAACATTGTTTTTTAAATAAAAATATATCATATTTTGAATAGCAAGTTTCAATCAAAAACAAGAAAAATAATGGCTTGTTAATTTTATGTGAATGTACAAGAGTAATTAATTTGATAAATTATATAAAAATTTATTTTTATAGAATATTCATGAGAAATTTAAAATATATATATATATGATTCATGTATAATTATTAATAAAATAATTGTTAATATTGCCATCAAGATCTCCAAAAACAATGTCATAATTAAATAATTTTTTAGATATCATTTTAATAGTTTTTTAAAAAAAAAATTATTCTAAAATTAGGAGGGAAAAAAAAAAACTAAAGAAACATTTAAAAAAGACTAAGTATGCCTAAGCCTAGACTAACAGACCCACATGTTTGGCTTAAAAAAATCTAGACACACCTAGTTTTAGGCATTTAAAACTTAATTTTTAACATGTTATTATCTAAAAAAAATCACATGAATCTTAATAATTTTATTTTCAACACAAAATCACCTTTTAATTAATCTAAAATCCCAAAATAAAATAAAAGATTTTTTTATTTCGATTTGCTTTTTTTTGACTTAGTTAAAGCCCAAAACCACTTAAATTGAACTTCCCTCTCTAAGATGAATTTAATTACGAGAATATCAATTATTTTGGTGGTTAGTTTGTAGTTTATTCGAAGTTTTCTCTATTTTTTTTTTTCAATGATTTTCTCACTTATCTCTTTACTTATAGAGGATGAACTGTGAGAAAAATTAAGTTTAAGACTAACATGTAAATATCAAAAACTATAAGGAATAATTCTAAAAAAATAAAAAGTAAAAGACCAAAATGAACTATATTTTAAATAAATAAATAAAAAGACCAAACATGGAAATATTAAAATTTAAGGGGCCAAAATGGACTTTCATGTAAAATTACAAGGACCATTTTGAAAAAATATAAAAATTTTAAGAGACCAAAATGAACTTTATCTAAAACAACAAGAACCAAATCTAAAGAATAAAAAAAATTCTATTGATCCAAATGGAATTTCACTGTCTATGAAATATATTAATAATTTAAAAAATAAAAAGAAAGAAATGGAAATTTAATTAATTATAATTTAATCTTAAAACTTAATGGAACCAATCAAATTATTCATCATGATCTATAGTTATCAAACTCGGTTTAATATTCATATTATAGGTTTGTTTGATTAACCTTCGAGTCATAAGTCAACATGAGTCAATCCTAAAATAACGTTGCTTTAGACAAAATAAAATATATAAAAAAAATAGACCAACATCTTTTTAAATAAAAATTAAACAAATTATTCCAATTTGACCCAATCAAGTCAATTAAATCACTAGAGTCAACTTTCAAAAAAGTTTAAAAGGAAAATCATGTTAGATTTTGAGTTACTGAATCACTACTTTAACTTGTTAGGTCAATTTTCATAACTATATCATGATTTCAAAAAATAAATATATACATTCAATTTTTATCTTTTAAATATGATTATAATGATTTTTTTTTATCAATTTTGATTAAAATATAAGATAGTGTTTTTAGAAAAATCCTACTACATAGAGGATGGTCAACGCCATTAATTAATTTGTTTTGACATGTGATGAAGTTGTGAAAAAATTTCACATTAAAAAAATAATTTCCTTAACTGGAGAACCGGGATAATGAGTGATTCCAATAAAACTAGTCTCCTGATGGGATGAGAGACACACCGATACATAAATTAGGTACTTATACGCGTAGAGAAAATAATGGACAAAGAGAAAATATAAGAAAGATGCAAAGAATTGTATCTAGACATTACAAGATTGTGGACTTAGTATGCTAGAAAAATTATCCTGCCCTAACTTTTTTTTCTCGGTCTAGTTACTAGGTGTATTTATACAATCAAGCTTATAATCTCTTCATGGAGGAAGGAATCGTGTTATTGGTCAACCAAAGTGGCTCATTGGTTGGTGTGATGTTGTGTCATGAGTTTTGTGCCTAGTATGCAACTAATGAAGAAATCGGTGTGCCCTGTGTGACAGAGTATATTTATTTTCATTGGTGTTCATGTGAGCTAATAAGTGTAGTGAAAATATAGCTATTAGTGATAGAGAATGATATGTCATGTAAAAAGTTTTTACGGGCAAGAAAAAAAAAGTGTAATACACATTAAAATTGCTAATACCAGGAAAAATAAATGTGAGAGAAAAAGGCAATGATAAAATAAAGATGTAAAAATAGAAAAAAAAATTGTAATGGTTGTTAGGCCAAGCTTAAGCGATTAGGCTTGGTCGTCTAGGCTTGGTCTAGATGACCAAAGCTATTTGGGCTAAGGCCCAAACAACCCAAATATTTTTTTCTTGCATAATCATTTTTCTCATGATTATTTTAAATAGATGTGTTTGAAGCTAATAGAATTGAAAGAAGAAAACTTACTTGTTTTAAATAGATGTTACATGTTGTGACTACGAGAGGGTTATCATGGTCAAACGTTGAACATTAGCTTTTTTGTCTTGTAAGAAGTGTTTTTATGAGAGTTTTCTTTGTGTAAATTTTATCCATGTTTCTGTAACAGAGAAAAATTCAACAATGTTTCTTATTAAGAGAAACAATACAAAAATACTAAATGAGTGTGAAAGTTATATGGTTGTGAATGTGTTTGGAAACATATTTTTAGAGAAAAATGTTTATGAGTAGTCATAAGAACTAATAAGGATCCACGATCCTTTTTTAAGACAAGTTGTCATGAATACTTGGAGAATTTATATGGAGACTTTGTAATGGAGACATCTCATTAGAGACATGAAGATTTTTTATGGAGCCAAAGAGAAGCACTATTGTTTTTTATTTGATAGATTCAAAAGACAATAAGGATACGATTTTTAAAAATTATGTTATCTTAGACCATCATGATGATTTTTTTAAAATTTTTCAGGTTGCATCTTCTTTTTTATAATTTATTAAAGATATCATCTGAAGATCAATCTCTCTACCTCTTTTCTTAAAAATGTATGACACTATTTTGTGTCATATTAATGATGATGATGAAATATATAGAACTTGTTGGGTTTTCTCGTGTTTGAACCACTTTTTATTTGAGGTAGATATTGCATGAAGTTTATATTTTTTATAATGGTGAACTCCTCTATATGTATAACGGTGAGAGGTGTGATTAAAAGTTTAAAGAATATTAGACGATCACGAATATACTTTTTGGTGTTACTTTTTAATATCTTGGTAGGAGATTTATGCATAGGGCATGAATTTTAGTTGATAAGGAGTGATAGGGCAGGACAACTGGCCTTTTTTTTAATATATTTTTCTCCATTATATAGTCATTTAATTTGAAATCAAATGACTAATTACATGTTAGATATATCACTTTATTAATTTTTAAAATTAATTAAAAATATATTTGAGTTATTATTTTTAAAATTGCATTAAAATTTTAGTTTGTTTTTCAATAAAATTATAATCTCTTTTTAATTTTAGCTAGTTTTTTTTTTTTTTGGGAAGCCCATCAATTTGTTTAAAAAAAAGAGCAAAGATTTGATGGTTGTTATAGGAGTATTTATTTTTATTATTATATAATTAAATAAAATATAATTTAAAAAAATACAAGGTGATTAAACCAAGTCAAGTCATGATCTAGAACATATAAAAAAATTCAAGTTGACTAGAGTCAAATCTTTTATATTTAAAAAACAAAAACATGTATATTTTAATTATTTTTTTCTCACTGCTTAAAAACTAGTTAACACCTGCAACTGCTTTGCTTTGACAACTTTTTTGCGTGTTGAAAAATAACCCGTAGCATGGACAACCCATCCAGTATTTTCCTATAAAATCCTATGCGAAGCACCCCTGGTGATTCAATTTTTTTACCTTGTTATTCCCGTAACTAAGAAGACAAAATACCTCTCTAAAAAAATGGAGGAAAAAAAGGACCTGTACCTGCCTTCTAGATGGAGGAACAGCAGCGCTACACCCGGGCAGCAGACAAATAGACTATGGTGCCCCCTTTATACTCGAACACCTACGAACCAAACACCCTTTTGTGGAGGTGGGATGATTTAAAAAAAAAAATAAATTCCAGCCTACAAACACAACCTAGATTATGCATCTGAATTGGGCTGATATTGTCACTGATCATGGACTAATAGCCGCCACCGAAACAACCCCCCATCCTCCTTTCCAAAAGCTACTTCATTTCCCTGCATCTCACCACCACTTGGGCAGCACTGCCCCCGTCGCATCTCCTTCTCCAGTCTTTAATGAAATACAATTTGTTAGTTATACACCATCTCCTCAAAAACACTGCATCAAATGAAAACCATAAAACCACATTGTGATTCAATGAATAATGTAACTTCAACTCCGTAATTTATTCAATCGAAACAAGTAAATAAATAATGCCCCTTAAGGCAATTCCAAGTTTCACACGGTACCTCTACAAACTGATGGCGGGAGATTTCAGCAGACATTAAAAGCAAACTCAAATCTATAACCTAAAAGGCTTACAATTTTTCTTTCCCAACTTAAAGAAAGGAAAGAGAGAAAAGAAACAAAAGACAGAAATAATGTTGCCGCCATCTCTCAAGAGTTGACCTACACGCTAAAGAACGAGGGCTGTTGTATCTCACTTGTATTGAATACAGCACACGCATGATCCTAAAGGATGCAAAGACCCGAGAGCCAGGGATCCCCGTGCAGTTTATATGAATTTTGCAGCAGTCAGAGGGGCTTTGAATCCACAAAAATATTCCAATGGTCTTTAGTTATCTAAAATGCCATTCGACCAGCAAGCCTGCTTTCCAATATCCTTTTGTCAATAGCTGCATCAACTGAGCTCATCTGCAACAAGCAACAACAATGAGAAGATCAAGAGATGAACCGTGACAAGAAATCAGTTGGATAAACCAGATATTTGAAAGCTTGGTCCTATGGTGAAAGATGCCAAACTTTGCGAAAGAAGCTGACCTGGGCCAAGTCTGACTTCACTGTTCGACGATAAAAATAAATTGTAATCATGCTAGGAATGAGCAAAAATCTGTTGGGTATCATCTTGTTCCACCCAGACCCCAAATATCGTAGTCAAGCATATGGAGAAGAATAACAACAAATATATTCAAATTTTAAATAAGCAATACATACGCTTTTTGTTAACTGAGAATGATGCTAGGAAGGAGAATCCTCGATTTGATTCCAGCAAGCTTTGTCAAAATGGTAATAACTAACTAACAGCATGAATAACAAAAACAACTACTTGAATCAACTGCCATCATGGCATTGGCATGCAAACCACAGAATTGTGGAAAACAAAAACACAAACAGCATGACCACCAGGAAGTGGACATTGAAGTCTAGAGACACTTGACTAAACACATAGCCATAACTGTGGGTTTGTTGATGAGTTGAGAAAAATAAAAATTCATACAGAAATACCTCTCTAAATAGGTAACAATGCATAAACAACTGTATCTGAAAACGAAAAGCATAAAGCCTACCCATCTGGTTAGATGTGCAAACCAACTCCAAATACTAAAGAGGTAGTCATAACTTACCTGGCTAGTTTCATCATGCACCTGATACTTTGGTAAGGACATTCTTCTTTCCTCCTGCAAATATTCAAACCATTAGCAGGTCTAACAACTGAAAATTTAATAGGCAATGCTGAAAGAAAGAATTCTTAACCTAAAAACAACTTACCATGGACATTGCCTCATCATCCCAAACTAGATAGACTTCGTTAACAGCTGTCTGCGTGGCAGGAGCCTTATTTGCAATTACAGGGGGCGGTCCAATAGAAGGGCCACCGGTATTTGGACCAGAGGCATAAGAATGTGTGTTGCCTAATGTCCCAGCTACAGTAAACAAATTGAGAATAAGACATTATCACTCAGTGAGCAAATTGAGAATAAGACATTATCATTCAGTGAGCAAAATGAAAACTTTGATGATACAACCAATCCTAAAAAAAAAATCATGAGTATGATCCTGTGCCAGAATGAATGCGCTCCTAAAGTTATCATTACAAACACTAAAATGAACGCTTTTTTAAATCAACAATGTCAAAAATTGACACAAAAGAGGGTCTATTATATTATTAATAACAAGGGACCATTATCAAACCTGGAAGGTAGCCAGTTGTCATGGAACTATTGACTCCCGAATGCACATTCACTGAACCTTTAACTTCTCCAGGAGAGCTCGATGAAATACTTGTTGGAGGCAAAGGAGCAGAAAATGGTGAACTTTGAGGCAAATTATTGTTGACAACAGGGAACAATGGTTGTGATACAGGTGGTGTGGATGAGGGCAGTCCAGGAGGGGGTGTCTGTGAAGGTGGGAGTGCAATTGATGTAGTTGATGGCACAGGAGGCCTCATATTTTGCACAGGAAACAGTGGTTGCTGGGCATATGCAATTGGGGCAGAAGGAGAGATTGAAACAGCAGGATGCGTTGGGAACCAAGGCTGTGGACGGGGAGGAACTGGCCAACCAGCAGGAGGAACTGGAACAGCAGAATTATACCTGTAGCCAAAACCAACAAAGATATAATGAGAAGCTAATCCCAATATTTTCCATATACTTACAGCTTAATACTGCCAGAGAGGATGAATCAGTTGTTTACTGTATGGGGACCCCAAAATGTCAGACAGGGGCAAGATTCACTTGGTTTTGAAAACTAAACACACAGTTAGTCAGAAGTTTCACTTTCATTCTTAGTGGGGGTATATGCTACAGATTTTAAATATTTGAAACAGAATCATGAGAAAATTCTGCACAAGCAGATACTTCAAAAGATTAACTTGGACCTAGAGTACAGGAGCCTTTACCTGGGATCAAAGTTGGCCCTCTACTCTTTACCAGATGGTTTCAATAACAGTCAAAGTTCAAACCTAATCATAATTAATACAAACATGAACCCCAGTATATATTTTTTGCATGAAACTCATTAGATTATTATCAATATTCAAAGTTCATTTTCCATTATTTACAAGACAGTGTTCATGACAGTCAAATTTCAAATAGCTGGGCTTTGTGCCATATAAATGCATTGATGTTTCTGACAGGCATAGAAGGATCTTCCTTCCAACTAAGAAAGCACTATGAGGGGAATCAGAACGGAATACATATAGATATATATGTTATAGTATAAATCTCCTTATTCAACCAGCAGCTGCATCTTCAATTAAAACAGCAAGGCATGAAAGGGATCTAATTCCAGTGCCAGTGAGTGAGAAAGAGGGTGAGCTCTAAGGTCAGGAAGTTAAGGGCTAGCAGCACTACCGTAAACAGTAAGGGCCAACTAAGATAGTTCAGCTAGAAAACCCCATTATGTTATTATGATCAGTCAAAGTTGATCTTCCATTCTTTACTAGATGGTTTTAATAACAGTCAAAGTTCGAATAGTAACCATATTTTGATAAGCATGAAATCCAGTTTGTTAGAATCCTGGAGTACTTGGTTTAATAAAGGCATAAGACCAAGATTGGTAGAATCCTTGAGTACTTGGTTTAATGAAGGCATATTACACTTATCATGAAAGGAAAACAAGAAAAGAAAATTGATGATGAGGGCTGCTTTTTTTTTTTCATCCCTTGCTGCCTTATGCTCACATAAACAAAACTAAATGGCAATATCCTTATTCGGGCAGGGTAGTCTACACAAATCCTTCTCAACAAACCACTTCCATTAAGAAAAAAAAAAAACCTTTTGTGATATAAAAAAAGCAAGCAGAAATTGCTTCAAAATCGCTGTCTTCCACAGCTCTAATTACTGTGATGATGAAGAAAGAATTGAAATATTGCAAAATGGAGATATAGATATAAAGTATGTGGTAGTCTCTGCTAATAGTAGAGAACAGAGAAGAAAAACGAAAAAACATACATTTGCTGCATTGCACCAAGAGGTTGTGGAGGATATCCAGTGCTCAATGGTCCTGGCATCATACCACCAATACGCTGAGCTGATGGAATATCCCCTTTAGCAGCTTTTGATGGAGTCTCATCTTCTACAAGAAAATAAATATCCGTAAGAAATATGCCTAATTTGTGATAAATACCACGACTTCTACATATTAAACTTTTTGTACAGTTACAGAAACTGTGAGAGGACTCAGAACTGATACATGTATCGCTTGAATATCATAAAAGAGGCTGACTGTATTACAATAAACTAGAATTCAACTGTACTTTAACTCTACCTGAAATTGCAAAAATTAAAAAAAAAAAGGGTACAAACTGGTTTATACTGAATAAAACTTTACCAACTCACAAGTCAAGGGAATAAAATAACTAAACAAATAAAAAGGTCTAAAATCCCAAGTTTCAATTCCAGCAACAACAACAACAGACCTCTAAGATGAAAAGATAGAAAAAAATAACAAATTTCTCTATCAACTGAAAACTAATGATGACAAGCAAGCACATAGAATCATTCACACAAATTATTACAGGAAGTAACTAATTGAAAACAGCAACAGTCAACCTCCTTACCGTCATCTCCATAGTGAGACGCCAAGACATCAGGTGGGATTCCTTGCATTCCATATATTTCAATATCAGTTGATTCTCTTCCAGGTTTTGCATTGGGAACCCTGAACCAAAGCCATCATATAATTAGCTAAATCAATGTAAACCTCATTGACAACATAAACAGCACAAAATCCTGAAAAAGAAACCTAAAATCCAAAAAATAATATAACTTTTTATTTTACAGAAAAGGACCTCCTCTAGTCAGTTATTAGTGAATCCCACATTAAAGCATCAGGAAAAAAAAAAACTTAAAACAACATGTATTGTTAGCAGTTGAATTTATCATTCCAATGAACAACTAATTATTGCCAAACAGATCATGATTTTGAAAATATATCCAAATAATGTAAATCCCAAATCAATTAATGAAAACCTAATTAATCAAAAGTAATGATCAATGGTTCTAATTTATCTCATTCTCCGTCTAAGAAATAAAATTAAATAAAAGGCAAGAAATTATTTAAAAAAAAACAGAGAGAAATAAAAATGAGTAGCGGTAGTAGATTTTACTTGGTGACGGACTCTTTGTGGACCTGGAGAACGTGAATGGCCATGCCACCAGCAGTGGATAGCTTTTTGTGGCAGACATGGCACTTAAAGTGCTTCGCTTTTTGGTGCTGTACTAGAATCTTCTCGTCATCGAATTCCCTATCGCAGTAATAGCACCAAACTTTTGACGATACTCTCTTCTTCTTCTTTCCCATTCTCTCGCGATCTCTATTTAAATCTCGCTTTTTTCTGCAGGAGCAGCTGATTCTTCTTCTACTACAATTTGGGGTTCTTTCCTATTTTTAGGGTTTGTTGGTTTTCCAGCCTTTCGCCTTCTGGTTGTGTATGAATCTGTGTTTTTTATTGAGTCGGATCTCCTGCCTTGATTTAAATTAGGAATCTCCAGGAGACTGGTTGCCACATCAGCTTAGAGGTTTTTCACACTTTTGTAATTATAGTCCTAAGTAAATATCGATCCGTTGTTTTAAAAAAGATACATATAAATTAGAGAGAAAATTTAGACAAAGTTATTTTTATTACTTTTAGTGTTCATGAGATTTTTTTTATATATATCTATTTTTTTATTAAAATAAACTTAAAAAATAATTAATAAAATATTATTAATTCCTCCTTGATCACTATAAAAAATTTCCTTCCTTATGCCGCCTCCAGCTCGTAAGTGAGCCTCATTTTCTACACCACGAGGCGGGTCATATTTTTCATAATATAAAAAAATATTCATGCCATGATGCTAACATTTTTAAATAAGCAAGAAAGATCTCAGACTCGGGTTAGATTAAGATATTTTTATTACTTTCAAATGAATCATGAATTTTATTTTTTTCTTCTCTTTATATCTGTTTTTTCATTAAAATAATCTTACAAAATAACTAACAAAACATCACTAGTTGCATCTTAAATACCATAAAAATTTCCCTTTTACATACGGTCTCTCACTCATAAGTGGGTCTCATCTTACTTATGTACTATATACTTAGATATGGCATGCATTACGCGGCAAGCTGGGTCATATTTTCATAACATAAAAAAAATATTCATGTAATGCTAGCATTTTTAAATAAGTAAGAAAGATCTCGGACTCGGGCTATTGACTTGATTTGGTGCAATAAGCCCAATTAATTTAACAACACAATTAAAAAAAAAAAGACGTCGATCATAAATAAAGCGAACAAAAAAAAACAACAATAATTAACCGTAAAAAAATAAGTCATCAATACTATACTTAGAAATAGATGAAAGAACAGCTCATTGGAGACTTATCGTTGCTTTGTCATGGATATCGCCCTACCACAAGAAAAAGCTCATCAAGATGGTTCTAACACCACAATGAAACACTTCATGACAACACTGAAAAAGGCCATACACATCGTCAAAGCAACAACCCAAAAGGCAAACCCAATAAATTATTGTGAAGTTAGCATCTCATTTTTATATTTAATCAATTAATTTAATTTAATTTAATTAAAAAGAATATTTTAAAAAAACTAAAATTAACACAAAAAAAGTAAAAACACCGGAGATAACGCGGGTCTTTTTTAAAATTAGTGAAAAACCCTATAAAAAGCAAACAAACAAAAATAATAGAGCTTAATCTTTAATTGAATAAATGTTAATGGATAAAATTGAAAAAACATGAGTTAAAAAAAAAACTCAAGTAAACTTGGGCGAATCTTCTAAACCTGAGTTAATCTCTAAAAATCGCAACCCGTGAATCTGGACCCGGGGTCAATTAAAAAGCTTAATTTTTAATAAATTTAATGTTGAAGTATGAAATAAAAAAATCAATTTAAAAAATTTTCTCAAGCAAAAATAAAACAATCAGAAGAATAAAGATTAAATTCAATATGGAAGAAAAATGAAAGAGGATGAAATCACAAAAAAATCCACTTTTAAAAATCATCCTAAATAAAAAATAACAATCAAAATAATAAGGACTAAATTTGACCATTGAAAAAAATAAAGGGGAATGAAATTGAAAAAAATTGTTAATTTCATAAATCATTCAAAATAAAACAAATAATAATCAAACTAACATAAACCAAATGTAAATGAAAAATAAATTGAAGGGTTGATTAAGAAAGTAGAAGGTAGACATGGAAATCGAGGAGTATGGAGAGAAAAAGGGGGGAAAGGCCATTGACGCCAAATCCGAGCCCTTCCAACAACACGCGCTGCTCAAACATGCAAAGGAAGCCACAATGAATCGAATGTCGCGCGTGGAAAGTAATGTTCGGCGACCAGATGACAACTTACACGCTACTCGAAGGCAACATATCGGTGCGTGCGCCAACCAATTTTTTTTAATAATGTACTATATGTATTAAAGTAGTAAATTTCCCCTAACAAACTCAATAATATATATATATATATATATATATATATATATATATATATAACAAATGGAAATGATAGAAAAGCCCTTGAAAGCTAGCTTTACAAATTTTTTCTTTAAGAGCATTAAGGTCAATTCACTATTTCTTTTATTTTTTAAAAATGATGTTAAAGCCCCTACAACCTGTTAATTATTTTTTAAAAAGATAATTATGTTATTTTTCTATGTAAAAATAAAATGGATGAACTTTTATAACCTTAATCAATTTCATAATGACAAATATATAATGTGGAAAATACTTTTTTGCCTCCAAAGGTCAATGCATTTGGTTTTTGTTTTGAAGAGAAAAGATGTCATTATACTATTTCAATCTATAATGCAATGAGTTTGTATCTAAGCTGTTTTCACAACAACTCTTAGTTTTTTTTTTCCTGTATTAACCTATTTAAAGCATCCTTGTTAAAGTTAAAATTAAAAAATAAAACTAAAATAGCTTTAACAATTCACTGTAGGTAGGTTATGATACAATTCACTATAAATTGCAATAGTGTTTTATTTTACTTTGTGTTATTAATTTTTTTTTAAAATTTAATTCTTTGATATTGTATTGATTTTAATTTTAAATTGATAGTTATTTTTAATTACCTTTTGACACGACCAAAAGATTGATGTCTTCTCCCAAGTGCAGGAGTGTCGAAGTAATAAATAACCCGGCAAGACCGGGGTCGAACCACAGAGAGGTTAATTGTATAAATTATAGTTAACAGCAACACAATAACAACAACAATAATAGTAATAATAATAATAATAATAATAATAATAATAATAAAGAAGAAGAAGAAGAAGTTGATGAGAACTTTGAGATGGAATATTAACGTAAAGATTCAACAATGATAACAACACATGTCAAGGTTAGAGGATCCACTAATGGTATTTCAAACAAGTATAGTGTAAACTTTTATTATTCAATTGGAAACCACACACAAAGGAGGTTCCAATCAGATTATAAATTGTTAACATGATTACATTAGTTATCTTATTCGAATAATGCTAATACTTGTAAATGTTGTCAGGCATTCATGATTATAACTTATGTTAACAACAAATCAAGTTCCTTTCATAGCTCAGGGGACGGTTATACCATACAGTATGGGCTATGAAAGTGCCAAGTATTTGTTGTACCAAGTGTTATACAACATAAATCTAGATTAACCATTTAACAAGCAAAGTATTAAAAGTGAACAAGATAACAAATATAAAGCATGTTATTATCCAACATTAAGGTCCATGTTAAGTTTATATTATACTTATTCTTACACTATTAGTGTACCCTTTTCACCTTGACATAATTAACTTAGCAACACATAATGAAAGAAAGAAACATAAATAAACAAGGGAAGGAAATGAAAAGCATAAGCAAGAAATTAATATAAGCAAAACTTAAGCATTACAAAACATAAAGAGAGAGCAAAAGCATGATCTTGATCTGAACACCAAGATGCCTAAATACATGGCAAATGCCTCCTTTTATAGGCCAAAATTCGGAACTATTGATTTGTTGACTAATTGATGAGTGGGTGGCCACATCTTGACTTGGTGACAATCCTTATCTTCTTGTCTGCCAAAAACGTCATTGATGACGTCATAATTTGAACAAACTTCAATCATGAAAGTTCTAGAGAATTGTCTCATCTATCCAGGGTAAAAATTTGAGATCATTTGGACTTCTAGAACTCGAGATATGGGCTGAACACTAAACAGTGTCTGGGCTGCGGGACAGATTCGGACTTCTTTGTTGTTGCTGCAATTTGGACTTGAAAACGGCCTTTTTAAATCTTGGGCTCCACATGAAAGTTGTAGGCCTATGTCTTATCTTTCCATCCATATAAAATGGACCTAAATCCAAGATCTACAGCTCCAGATATGACCCAATTACCGAACAGTGTTCCAGTTTGGACTGCACCAGCATCTCTTTTCTAAGTTTGGCCATCTCTTTGTCCTTTCAATTTCAGTACTTCAACTCATCAATCAATTCTTTCATTTATGTGATAGGCCTGCATTTAAGATGAACATTTACCATAAATTAAAGGTATCTTATATTATTAGATATGTTATTATAAAACATGCTTTAGTTAAGGAGTTATTGATACTTCAAGTGCAAAATGATGATATAAAACCTTGATAAAAATACACTTTTAAGTACTAATCACACCCCCCAACCAGCTTATTACTAGTCCCTAGTAATCAAAGCATTAAAATAGAAAAACAATTTGCAAATTCCACAAAGCAAGGCATTCATCATTCAACTTCCATTAATCTATCCAGATAAACAAACTCTCATTAAATTTATATATCTGCTCAATACCTCTTAAACAAAATATTAATAAACCTTCCTTTTTATGTGCTTAATGTATAAAAACATAGATGATGGGGCTTTTGTTGGAAGAAAACAATATTCTGTTCTAATGTTTAAGGTTAACTTCCTTGGGTTGGGATTATTATATTCTTTTTTTTTGTCTTTTTTTTATTATTTTTTTAATATATATATACATATACTTAAAACACAATGCATCTTTAACCCATGTAACGAGCTTTCGGCTAATGACTCCCAGACCAGTTGGTCTTAGGGCATTAGGTGTTGAGACACCCCTACGAGCTTAGTAACTCGGGTTGCGAATCTTGATACGTAGATAGTGCAATGTTTGATTCCCTTAAGCTTTTCTCCTTAACCCATGTAACAAGCTTTGGGCCAATAGCTCCCAAGTCAGTTGACTTTAGGGTATTAGGTGTTAAAACACCCCTTCGGGCTTAATTGCTTAGGTTAGGGAGGCTACAAAATCAAACTTATCTACGTTTTTATTATCATAATTTTCTTTTTTCTTTTTTCTTTTTTCTTTTTTTTCTTTTTTTTTGTTTTTACAAATTATAAACTATCCCTATCCCTTAGTTGTTACCTTTAACAAAAGAACATAAATAATGTAATAATCCAATGTGCAACCCACAATCATATGTTAAAGTGTGTGTGTGTGAAAATGAAGGTTTAAGAATACTTGTTAAATGAGTATATGAGCAGAATCAAGTGATAACAATGTAAGAGTTTGTAAACCTGAATATTTCAAGAAGTATTCTAATAGGCCTTGTTATGAATATTGCAAATAACCATTGGAAAATGTTTACTAAGATGCGTCTCAAGAGTCACTAAAATTACTCCTTACTCTGCCATCCTAATAATAACAGTTTTGTCAAATGGCTTTAAAGAAAAACAGTTAGTTGGTTATTTTTTTTTTTTTTTTTTAATGTCAACTACTACCCTCTCCCCCCAACCAAAACGAGACATTGTCCTCAATGTCATAAGGTAGAAAGATAGAGTATAGAAGACATCACCTGAAACAATGAACACTGACAAACCTGAAACACACTTAAACAAACATAAGAAATAACAAAACAAAATAATATGCTATTAATAAAACAAAAAACATAAATTTTTACAAACTAAGACTCAAATCGTAGTTGTGATTGTGGCTCACATCTTCCCTTGGTTTTACGTCCAAGAACGGCTTAAACGCCCTCTATAGGTCGGGGATAGGCTTCCCATCCAGTTTTCTTAAAAACTGGCAAACAGGGTCTTTTTTAGTCAGATTCCCAAGACTAAGTCGATCATGTTCTTTATGAAAATGGGGCCATAAATCATGAATTGCACGATGCACATCTCCACTAGGATGCGTCTCAAGGGTCAATAGGAGATTATCTAAAGACCCCTTTCTCAGGCCATCCTTAATGAATTGTATTTTATCTTCACGGTTTATAGATACCATTCCTAAAGAACGACATGTTGCATTACAAGTCCATCTGATAATCGGACCTTTGCTTCAATCAGCCAACGAATATCTTCAGGAATTCCATGATTCATTAACAACCTCAATCTTGCACACCTAGCACGGTAAATTTTTGTAATCGCATTCTGAGGCAGAGCGGGAAAGTACTTTTTCAATTTTTCAAGAGTGGTGTCCATTTTCAAATGAGAATTAGAGAAGAGATTCAAATAAGAGAGAAAGAGCCAAGAATTGCACAATGTATACAAATATCAGTTATTATGGGAAACTAAAAGAACCGACTGAAGTCACGGAGTACCGTTATCCGCCATTTGACCGGGGTGAGAGAGACTAGCAAAACAAAATTCACACCAAAAAGAAACACAAAACAATGTGAGAAAAACAAAATAATCAACCTTTATCTATAGGATCAGTCAAACCAATGGATTCATTTTCACTAGGAAAATTATCAAAGTAAGGTTTCAAACGATGTCCATTTCCCTTAGAAACATTGTCATTCTTTGGATTCTCAATATCAAAGGCCCTATAAGGATACACATGTTTCTCAATAAATGGACCGCTCCATCTTGATCTTAGCTTTCCAGGACATAAATGGAGTCGAGAATTATAAAGCAAAACTTTTTTGACCAAGATCAATTTTTTTGACAATTTTCACAAGTTTTGCGGGAATGCATGTGTGTCCTTGAACATGGTGGGCCAATAAAATCCCTTTTGTAAGATTTTCGCAGCTGTCTTTTTTGACGAGAAATGATTCCCACATGCTTTAGAATGACAAAGTTTAATGACATTACTTACCTCATTGTCAGGAATGCATCTTCGAAATGTTTGATCAGGGCAATATTCGAATAAGTAAGGGTCATCCCAATAAAATTTCTTTACTTCGTTCAAAAACTTACCTTTGTCTTCGGTACTCCAATGATTTGGCAAATCACCTGAGGCAATGAAATTGATATTTTTAGCAAACCGAGGCATTGAACTAAGAGAAAGTAAGGATTCATCAGGAAAGTAATCATCGATTGGTGTGATGTCGGATGTCGAATCTGTTGTCACTTTTGACAAAAGATCCGCATCAACATTTTCGGTGTCTTTTTCATCCGTGATTTCTTCCTGAGAATAAGTCATTTGTAAATCTTCAAATTCATCAAGCTCAGTATTACTCAAAGTAGATTCAAGTTGATCATAAACTAATTCTTCAATAGAATCTACTTCTTGTAAATCATTATCATCTCCAGGTTGCTTGCAAATGTTGAAAATATTCATCTCCAATGTCATGTTTCCAAAAGATAGCTTCATCAATCCATTCCTACAATTAATCAATGCATTAGAAGTTGCAAGAAACGGACGTCCTAAAATAACAGGAAATGAATTACATGCTTCAACAGGTTGTGTATCCAAGACAATAAAATCCACAGGGTAAATGAATTTATCGACTTGTACTAACACATCTTCAATTATTCCTCTAGGCACTTTTACAGATCTATCGGCAAGTAAAAGAGTTACGTGTTGGTTTTAACTAACCTAGATTGAGACCTTGAAAAACGGAATATGGAAGTAAATTCACACTGGCTCTAAGATCAAGTAAAGCTCTTTCAATTTTATGTTCTCCAATAAAGCATGAAATTGTAGGACAACCAGGGTCTTTATATTTCAAAGCATTATTGTTTTGAAGAATAGCACTTACTTGTTTGGCTAAAAAGGCTTTCTTTTTCACATTCAGTTTTCTCTTCACAGTGCACAGATCTTTCAAAAATTTAGCATAAGAAGGAACTCGTTTAATAGCATCCAACAAAGGTATATTGATCCTTACCTGTTTGAAAGTTTCAAAGATTTCAGAGTTGTGATTGACTTTCCTTTGTTTGGTCATGGCATGAGGAAATGGAAGTGCTGGCGAAGAATCAGTCTTTTCTTTACAATGTTCAGATTCAACCCCTTCCTTACCCTTAGAGATTGACTCATCATCATTCTCACAAGGTTCAAGAATGGGTTTTTCAATAACCTTACCACTGCGAAGAGTGATGACCCGATTTGGCTTGATCCATGTGGCGGCTTCCCGAACTACTTGCATTCGCATTGTATTGCCCCTTTGGATTTTGTTGAGGTTGAGATGGGAACTTACCTTTCTCTTGGAAACTAAGAGCAGATGTTAATTTTGCAAGAGTATCTTTAAAATTTGTCATGCTTTGAGCAAGTTGAGTGTTAATTGCCTCTTGCTTTTCCATGAATGCATGCAATGTTTCCTCAAGATTTCTTCTAGGAGGTGGAGCATAAGGAGGTGCATATCCATGAGAATTTTGGAAGTTATGGTGTGCTTGAAACGGTGGTTGTGAAGTTTGTGCATTATTGTTATCACTCTTCCAATTAAAATTTGGGTGATTTCTCCAACCAGGGTTGTATGTTTGCGAGTATGGGTTATGATTGGGCCTTTGGAAACTGTTTAATGCATGGGCTTGTTCATGAAGACATTCCCTAAAAGAGGGGCAAAGTTGGACAGTCATGGGTTGAATGTTCATTGGTTTCACAGATTTGACACACAATGTCTTGAACGGATTTTAGTTGACCACTCCTTTTTTAATTCTAATGCCTCGACTTTTTTAGCTAAAGATGCAAACTTCGCTTGGAGGTCATGATCTTCCCTAAGGTTGTACATACCTCCACTAGATGTATGAGGTTGGGTTTTACTTGGTGCCTCATAAGTTCCTAGAAGTGTCCCAATTTTGTGCATTTTCAGCTAGCAAGTCTAGGTATTCCATGGCTTCATTGGGGTCTTTATCCTCAAAAGTTCCATTGCACATTAATTCAACCATTTGCCTATCTCTAGGAGTTAACCCTTCATAAAAATGTGAAACTAATCTCCATGTTTCAAAACCATGATGGGGGCAAGTATTAAGCAAGTCTCGATATCTATCCCAACATTGGTAAAATGTTTCTCCTGGTTTTTGAGAGAAAGTGATTATTTGTCTTTTGAAAGAGTTTGTCTTGTGAGATGGAAAAAACTTCTTTAAAAATTGTTGTTGCATATCATCCCACGCACGAATGGATCTAGGTCTCAAATTTTGTAGCCATGTTTTAGCTTTATCTTTTAATGAAAAAGGAAAAAGCTTTAACCTAATGGTGTTCATGCTACAATTTGAGTCATTATAGGTGTTACAGACCTCCTCAAATTCCCTTAAATGCAAGTATGGATTTTCTAAATCTAAACCATGAAAAAAAGGTAAAAGTTGAATAATGCCTGGCTTAAAATTAAAATGAGATGCATCAGGAGGAAAAACTATGCATGAGGGTGCACTTGTTCTTGTGGGATTCATGTGGTCTCTAAGTGTTCTAACCCGAATATTCTCATTATTCTCATTATGAAGCGATTGGTTATCTTCTTCGCCATATTTTCCGAAAATGATGAGGATACCCTCCAAAGTCTACCACTTAATGTACGTGACCACACTATCATGCACGTGCCGGAAGAAAATAAAAGAAAGAAAAGAAAAACAATAGAAAAAGAAACAAAACAAAAGAAACAAAGTTAGATACAAGAAAAGAGAAAATAAAATAAATACTATAATTTGTACAAGAATTTACCTCCCCGGCAACGGCGCCAAAAACTTGACACGACCAAAAGATTGATGTCTTCTCCCAAGTGCAGGAGTGTCGAAGTAATAAATAACCCGGCAAGACCGGGTCGAACCACGAGAGGTTAATTGTATAAATTATAGTTAACAAAGAACACAATAACAAAAACAATAATAGTAATAATAGTAATAATAATAATAATAATAATAAAGAAGAAGAAGAAGTTGATGAGAACTTTGAGATGGAAGATTAACGTAAAGATTCAACAATGATAACAACACATGTCAAGGTTAGAGGATCCACTAATGGTATTTCAAACAAGTATAGTGTAAACTTTTATTAATCAACTGGAAACCACAGACAAAGGAGGTTCCAATCGGATTATAAATTGTTAACATGATTACATTAGTTATCTTATTCGAATAATGCTAATACTTGTAAATGTTGTCAGGCATTCATGATTATAACTTATGTTAACAACAAATCAAGTTCCTTTCATAGCTCGGTGTCGGTTATACCATACAGATGGGCTATGAAAGTGCCAAGTATTTGTTGTACCAAGTGTTATACAACATAAATCTAGATTAACCATTTAACAAGCAAAGTATTAAAAGTGAACAAGATAACAAATATAAAGCATGTTATTATCCAACATTAAGGTCCATGTTAAGTTTATATTATACTTATTCTTACACCATTAGTGTACCCTTTTCACCTTGACATAATTAACTTAGCAACACATAATGAAAGAAAGAAACATAAATAAACAAGGGAAGGAAATGAAAAGCATAAGCAAGAAATTAATATAAGCAAAACTTAAGCATTACAAAACATAAAGAGAGAGCAAAAGCATGATCTTGATCTGAACACCAAGATGCCTAAATACATGGCAAATGCCTCCTTTTATAGGCCAAAATTCGGAACTATTGATTTGTTGACTAATTGATGAGTGGGTGGCCACATCTTGACTTGGTGACAATCCTTATCTTCTTGTCTGCCAAAAAGGTCATTGATGACGTCATAATTTGAACAAACTTCAATCATGAAAGTTCTAGAGAATTGTCTCATCTGTCCAGGGTAAAAATTTGAGATCATTTGGACTTCTAGAACTCGAGATATGGGCTGAACACTAAACAGTGTCTGGGCTGCAGGACAGATTCGGACTTCTTTGTTGTTGCTGCAATTTGGACTTGAAAACGGCCTTTTTAAATCTTGGGCTCCACATGAAAGTTGTAGGCCTATGTCTTATCTTTCCATCCATATAAAATGGACCTAAATCCAAGATCTACAGCTCCAGATATGACCCAATTACCGAACAGTGTTCCAGTTTGGACTGCACCAGCATCTCTTTTCTAAGTTTGGCCATCTCTTTGTCCTTTCAATTTCAGTACTTCAACTCATCAATCAATTCTTTCATTTATGTGATAGGCCTGCATTTAAGATGAACATTTACCATAAATTAAAGGTATCTTATATTATTAGATATGTTATTATAAAACATGCTTTAGTTAAGGAGTTATTGATACTTCAAGTGCAAAATGATGATATAAAACCTTGATAAAAATACACTTTTAAGTACTAATCACCTTTTATAATGCTTTTGATATTGTGTTGATTGAGATTTTAAATTGATAATTGGTTTTTATTGCCATTTATATGATTATTGAGGTCTCCAAAAGCAACTCGTCATCAAAATAATGCTCAGTTTATTAAAAAAAATCAATATGTTTGATTGCAAGGAGTTAAAAGTGGAAACCGAAATTGAAGGAAATGAAAAATAGCTATTCTTTTATTTTATTTTATTTTATTTAGGAAAAGTGTCAATACTGACCCTTTTTGTTTTTTTCACCGTTCAGACATCAATTTTCTTTTATTTTCAATTAGATCCTTTAATGTTGTGTTGATTGGAATTTGAAGTTGATGGTTTGTTTTAATCTGTTTTTTATGGTTATCTCGATTACAAAAACTCATATCGATATTTTTCTTGTGCCTAATATCACAAAAAAATAATATGACTTTATTGTATGACAATGATTGAAAATGAGAGGACCAAGATTATATTAGTTAAATATATGAAGGTCCTTTAAAAAAAAATTAATGTGTCAACGCTTTTTTCTATTTGTTTGCCTTTGGGTTTTGTCAAAAATTATTGTTAGTCCCTTTTGTTTTGATATTACATTGTTAGATCCAAAACTTCATTTTCTTTCATTTGAGTCCCTGAGTTTGAGGGAAAAAAAAGGGAGAGAGTTGTCATATTACAGCGAATAATAGAGAAAATTGAAAAATACTCATTTTTCGAAGATGAAAATTGAAAAACTCGTCATTCTTAATGTCAATGAGTTTTATTTTCTTGGGGGTTACATTTAGGTCCTTTTTTCCATTTATTTTGTCCAAAAAATTGATCGGGTTAAAAATTTTATTATAATTAAGTTCTTTTATCTTTTTACCCATCTCTGGCGGCCGAAAACTATAACAGCAGATGAAGCATCATTGCCTGCTATTTTTTTAAAATGAGACAAGGCTAAAAATGGGGAAAAAAATTAACATGCCCAAGCGTGTGGAATTTTTATTTGTTCTTTCATTTGGTTTTTCTACCTTTATTTAATTTTTGTTACCAAAATTTGGTTTTTTGAGGTCCCTGAGATGTTTCTTAGATGTTTTTTTGGCTTAAAAACCAGGTAAAATAGATTTTGTATCCCAGAGGGATGGCTGCCTATCCAAGAAAATAGGTGTTTATTTTTCATATATATATAATCCTTTAGCATTTTATTTGTTTTTAATTGAGCTACGTAATATTTTTTTGGTTTGATATTTATGGGTTTATTATGGTTTCAAACAAATACATTAATATTTAGTTGGTACTTAATTTTACAAACGATTATATTTTATCATGTGATTATAATCTCATAAATAACAAATTAATCAAGTCAAGTTCAGCCCGCACCTAGATCACGTATTATATAATTATATGAAAAATAATTTTAAAAAATAATGCTGGAATTGATGATCCAAGTAATGAGTTCGGTAGGTTAAGTAAAAACAACTGAGTCAATCTAATATGTCATTGCTTCAATAGTTTTTTTTTTAATATATCATCTTGATTTTTTTTTTAGTTTTAAAAAAATATAACCCATGATATAGAAAGTGGATCATCTATTAGTTGTTACTAATTAACCTCACTTTTAGTTATAATTGCTAATGGAAGTAATTTTTTTTCAGAGCATTACTACTCTCTTAAAGATTCTATTTTGTCAAAGTTGATAGTATTTTTGCTATATATAATTGCACTCTTTAACCATGGAATTATTCTTCTCAACTAATATGAGAGATAGTTAAGAAGAATAACTCATTTTTTATGAAGCAATTTGGAAGGATTTGTGAAGTATCAACAACAACAAGAATCTTTTATTTGTTTCTTTTTTGCATCATTTATTTTATAAGGTTAGATTATCTTTAGCTCTTTTATTTATTTTTTACCTTTGAATAGCTAGAAGGTGCTTTATAATTTGTCTTTGTAGTGTCAAGATTTCAACTTTTACTGAAAAAACTAATAAATACTAGAATTTTGAGTTTTAATCACTTTTTTTTCACAATACAAGTCTCCAGGTCTGGCTGAAATCCTTTCAAAATTCTAAAGAAAATTTCTTGATGGTAAAGACATGCTGATTCATGAAAAAAAATTTCCGCAAAACACGAGCAACATATTCCACTTCTATCCATATATCGTCATGTTTGGTGTTGTTTATCATTTGAAAATATTTTATTTTTATTCTATTTACATTTCATTTAATTGGTCAAATACAAAAACAATAATTTTTGTAACTTTTTATTTCCTTTCATTTTTAAATAATTGATCTAGACAAAAACTTTCCGGACTTTTTCAAATAATACCAATAATTCTTTAATAGATTTCAAAAATATTTCCTTCTTTCAATCTATTATTCAGCTTAGTAAAATAATTACTTTGTATTAATTAACATTAGATATTTATAAATTTTAAGATTTTGTAGGAATAAATGGGTTTGTTGAACTTTATAAATAAGTTTAATTAGATATAACTAGCTTATAAGCTCGCACTACGTTACAAGTTGAATCAAGTTTTTTTTTAATTATGAAAAAAAACTAAATTGAAGAGAGCTATTAGACATTGTTATTAAACTCAGCCTAACAGATCAACCTTGAAACCTTTCAATTTGATTCCTTACTTAACCTCAATTTTAAATTAAATTGTGTGAAAGTTGCCTTGATGTGACCATATCGACTTGGCCAGTTCAAAGATAATCAAGCCAAACAGAAAAAAAAATTCGAGGACGAGATTTAGAAAAAAAAGAGATAAATTTTAAAAGAAAAAAAATCTTTAGACTCAACTCCTTATCTAATTTGGGTTTGAAATTAAACTATATAGAAGTTGCCCTAATGATTTAGGCAATCCAAGGACAACTCAATCTACTGTTAAAAAAGTTTAAAGATGAAATTGAGAGAGAAAAGGGGGGAAAGTAGAAAAGGGGAGGGGCAAAATTGAAAAAAGAGAGAAGAAAGAGCCTAATTTAATCAAATTAGGTTGTAAAAGGGTCTAATCGGAAGAAAACAAAGTTTAAAAATTAATAAAAAAAATTGAGGTGCTCACTATTAATATGAACAATAAAGCACTATAATATTTTCCATATTTTTTACGTAGAATCTTTTTAAGGTCTTATATTTAAGTATTGTTAGAATTTTGTCCAAAGATAACTAAACTTGGTGCCTTACCTGGGTTATTAAGATTGGACCTCATATTAAAATGACACGTGGGCTGTTTTAGTGAAAATTAAAGATTTGAATTGGATAAAAGCAGAAGAAAGGGTGGTCCAATTCAACAAAAAAATATGAATTACAGGGGTCAAATTAATAAATCACATCGATGAGGGGTTAAATTAACAAAATCAAAGTAGTTCAGAGATCAACGAGGTTAACCTATTTGCTACTTGTCTAATAAAAACGTTTCCGCGTGTTTATTTTTATAGTTTGTAGTAAAGAAACGCGTTTTCTTCAGGCAATCAAATCATATCTGTTTTTCACTCCGAGAAGAAAATCAAGCAACGGAGAAGAGGACACAAATCGAGATTTCTTTCTCACAGGTAAAATAAAATATCTCTCTAATCGACATTCACAAAATGGGTCTCAATTATCATTGTTCATTTCATTGTGAAGACTTCGTCTTGTTTTATTTCACTTTCCCAAGCAGTTCTTGATGTGGAAATCTGGTTTCACCTGGCATGAACTATTTTTTCTATGCAAATCATTGCAAAATAACAATCAACGTACCTGATTTTATCTCGTTTCTAGATGCTTTCGCATTGTTCACGTTCTCTAAACTATTCTCTGTTAACAGTATTTTCTAACCATTTTTTAACAATATTTGTAAATTTTCTTTTATTGGAAATTGTAATGCAGTTTTGCACTGAAGGGAAATAGTGATCATGGTTTTTTTCTTCAGCAACTGAATTTTAAGAATTGATGTTTTTGAAACAAAAAATGATAATCTAGAGGGACTTGAAAAAAGAGTGGGAGATATTCCGAAAACAAGAAAAATAAAAAAACTAGATTAAGCTGTCGAAAGCATGAATTTAGTTAGTGATAAGCTATCATCTTCTTGCATCTGGTCTGTATTTCACAAGAATGTGAAACAAAGTAAGGTAGCATATAAGTTTGTTTTTACCTATGGATTGAATTTCTCATAAGTTACATGTTAAGCTGATTGAAGGATTGTTAATGTGATAAACTCATCTGTGGTCTCGTGGTCTGGAGTAGCAATGGGAATTGTTTTTTCACTAGCGTCACATTTCTTATGTATCCGTTTGCAAGTGCAGCCTTGTATATGTAGCTTGTCCCTGTTAGTTTATCTTTCTTTTCATTGATGTCTAATGATTGTGATCTGTAGGTGTTTGAAATCACAGGCTGAACCTAAAAGCATCCAGACAGTCTACAATGGGGTATTTTGCTTTTAAAAATCATCATGTGACAGATTGGAAGACTGTTGCTGTATTTCTTCATTCTAGATGAATAAGGGTTTTGTTTTTGCTGTTATTTTTGAAAGCAAGGGGTTGGATAAGCAATAGCATTGTTTGTTCCTAATGGATAGCATCATCAGCGAGAGTCCGCTTCATCCCAAGTGGAGGAAAGTTGCTTATGGAGGAATGCAGCCTGGGTTTGATGACAATCACACTGATGAGTCTTTTCTTGAAGATATGGTCATGAATGCTAATGTTGTTAAGCGGGACATGCTGAAGGTGATGCAGGACTCAGTTTCTATCTCTCAGTATCTGTGCATTGTTGCTCTTGTTGGCTTGGTGTGGGCTCACACCCTCCAATCAGCCCTTGATGAAAATTCGCTCTTGCTCCTTGATGCTAGCCTTTTCGGATCAGGTTTTTTAGTTCTGCTTTTAACCAAAGAAATGCGTTCCTTGAATCTTCTCTTCCATTATATCCTCAATATATCCTTTTTCACAACTGGGTTATATATGTTGGCTCCTATTTATCACACTCTCACAAGATCCATAAGCTCAGACTCCATATGGGCAGTAACTGTTTCGCTTCTTGTACTTCATCTTTTCCTGCATGACTATTCAGGATCGACCATTAAAGCTCCTGTGGCCTTAAAAAATCCAAGCTTAACCAGTTGTGTCTCTTTAAATGCTTCTGTAGTTGCTTCAGTTTTTATTGCATCTCGCCTTCCATCAAGGCTGCATGTATTTGCCATCATGCTATTTTCCTTGCAAGTCTTCCTTTTTTGCTCCATTTGTCACTTACTGTATCAAGAAATTCTCCTTCCACTTGCACCTTCTGTTTTCCTTTGGGTTGATGGTTGTGACCCTGGCTTTGGTTTATACACTGCACCACCTACTTTTCATGCTACTGTTTGGTTTATTGTTGTTTATAAGCATTATCTGTCCTTATTGGCTCATAAGAATTCAGGAATACAAGTTTGAGATCAATGGTCCTTGGGATGAGGCTAAGCTTTGTTTCAATGTAACAGATTGAGATCTTTTGGTTTCTGGATGGGATTGGTTGGAAATCATTGACATTTAATTGTTTATGACCATTATGTATACGCTCTTCAGTTGCTGCAAGTAAAAATAAAAGTACTAGTAAGGAGTATCTTTCTGAAAAAATGGATCTGGCTCACTGTTTATTTTGCAGGAGGATTTGTTCATAATATGTAGTGGCAGTGTTGTGGAATTGCTAAGTGATTAAATGTTTGAGCTTGTTTGAATTGAAGTAGCTTAATCATGGTCATAGAAGCTCTCTTTGTGCTTGTTCAAATTGTTTCCAGCAGTCAATTTTCTGATCGAGTCTCGTCAAGGGTGCCCGGAAGTTTTCTGCTTCTCAAATCACACACAACCAACGTTGTCTGTTCTGCCAACATCTTTGATGGACTAAATCCTGACCCACCAAAGGAGAAGGCCCTTTAGCAAACGTAAACCTTCAGTTTTTTGGTGTCTTTAGTTGTGATCAGAAAAAATACAGATATCATATTTTGCAACGTATGGAATGCATTTAGGTGAACGGAAATTATTCCAGTTCTCTCCTCTTGAAAGTTAACTAGTGCTAGAACTTAGAGGCGCACGGTGTCTGAGAACTAGTATCCCTGCTATAGTCAGGATTGTGCCATAACCAGACATTATTCAAAGCAACATATTATAGAGCTATTCATCCTCGCATAGTTAATTATTAATTATATCTCTACTAGCATCTTTTACACAAAAAAAGCTTAACAGTTAATAATCGCTAATATCTTATATCCAATTAATATGCCATGCAAAAATGAGATCAGTATGAAAAGGCAAAAGGTTAAGTACATTCAGCTCCCTGCGGCGGATAAAAACTTGGGTTTGAAAAAAACTACAACTTATAACTTTTTTTAAATTTGTTTTTCTCAAAACCACAACCGCAAAAATAACTACAATATCAAACACTAAGACTTAACGTCATGATATAAGAAAATTCTGACAACGGCGTCAAAACTCAGGCATCTATAACAAACGACGAAAAGTTGCAAGCGCAGCTTCAAATTCAATTCCACGCCCTCCCCCCTCCAAGGGCCTCATCCGACCTACTCTTCTTTCTTTAGCGACTGGGAGGAATCCCCAGCTTTACCTGCAGACTGGCTTACACTAGCTTCGGCCTCAGCAAGAAATGCTGGATCTGGCTCATGTTTATCTGAGGGTTCCTTTATTGCCATATAAATGTAGAATGCGATGACTATATTGACGGAAATGACAGCAACAAATCCGCTCAACAGTGTCAAGGAATGGGGAGACAATTTGGTTATACCTGTTCCAAAATTTCAATCAAATTTAATTTAAGAACAAAATAACAGCCACTTACGAGGAGAGAAGTGCATGTTCCTAATATCACTAAACTTGCAGGTTCTATTTTCTCAAAACCTACCAGCAGAACAGAAACAAGAGAATTTGACAAAATTCATACTACTGGCTGAAACAGCCAAAGCAATTGAACAAAACTCTCACATAAGCATCCCGATAATGCTTTTTTCTCAACTTGGTAACAGGTTAAGAAGAAGAAGCATTCGATGCATTTGCTGTAACATGTTTAGGTGGAACATATTGACTGATAAAAAAATAGCAGAATTAAAACACAGGCGCTCATGAATACTAGTAACAAGCCAAATAACAAGTTAATATCAGAATCCAAAATTTCTTTCCCACAACTTACAAGTGAAAACTAAAGATTGTTAATAGGCATGAGAACTGGATCAAACACCAACAAGTTTCAAAAATTCTAAAAGACAGATACAGAAGCATTTGTTTGACAAATAACACAATTGGCATAGGCATGATTCAGGCTAAATACACAAATTACCTTGAAGAAGAAAATCACGTATAAAGAAACCAATCTTACCGGGTATCAAGTCATGGTTAAAAGCATATAGGATTGCGACAGGAGCCATCCACATAAGCATTGAGGTGATGAAAAACTTCATTATCACTCCAGCCATCTCTACTTCCTTCAATGAGAGAGAGAATCAAAGACTGTAGGGCGACAAGTAAAAAGAGAGTTCAATTCCTCTTAGAAAATACCTCATCAAAAATCCATACCTCATCAAAAATATATAAGAATCAGACCAAGCAAAAGGAAAGAGTATTGGAGAACAAGACAGGCTCGGATTCAGACATTTACCCGAAAACAAAAACTGAAAAATAATGGCTTCTATGTATCTTTCCATCTTGTCTTACTTTCCAAAAACTGATAATGTTTACTTTTAAAAACACACAAAGCCATGAATATCAAATTAATTAATACTTTTCGTTGTTAAATAAATGAGCTGATACTAGTTAACTAATCAAATTAACATTTTGATACATACTCAAAAGTAATAAACCAAGTTAACAAAGAAATTTGAAAGGCACCTGACTTTAGCCTCTTAGTAACAAACAAATCAAGGGCTTTTTGGCTCTGAAAAAAAAAATACAGGAGCCCCAATGTAACTGCCTGCTAATTCCCGACTCCTCGGTCACAACTCACAGCACGAACAAGGGGTCTGTTGATAAAGTAGAGAATTCGATGATAAAATCTTCACCCCCACCAAACTGGAGATACACAACTGACAAGTAGACATTGAAAGGTACAAACAGATAGAGCCATATAACTGCAAAAGGGAACCAAATCATGCAGCTTGACTAGCCCATTCAATAACAGAAAATAAACTACTGCAAAACTAAAACAGTGGGTCTAAATGGATAAGAAAAAAGAAATATCTATAAATCAAAGAAAAAATATACATGAATTTAATACTGAACCCTATAAAATTCTGAAACTGGGAAACAAAGACTATGAAATGAGAAATCTGAGAGCTTTACCTTTGAAAATCGATGTGCCTCCTTACTTCTGCTGCTTTGATTTCTGCCTGAGACAAAAGACCTATAAGGCTATAACACACAGATTTTATTCGGCCCAAAAAACAAGGCATATGTCCAGTTTCACTGAGGGCATAAAGCCCAGAGGAAAATCGACCTTTACAATAAGGCTCAGTGGCTCACTGCCCTTCAAAGTTCTAACTCCACTCCTCAGTCCTCACAGAGCCCCAGCCACTTGCACCTGCAACTTATACACTTTGTACATATTATATTATACAATACTCAAAATGATACGGGAAAATCACTGATTTTCCACACCAAAATCACTAAATCATTGTAAATTATAACAATAATCTATAATTTTATTTTTTTACTTTTTTGTATTTTTTTTTAATTTTTTTATGTCACTTTTATGTTTTTTTTTGTTACTTCATTTTTTTTTGCACTTTTTTTCCCTTTTTTTCCTTTTCTAATTTGTTTTTTTCACCAAAATTTTCTTTGTTAATTTTAGTTTTTTACTATTAAGCTGATTAAAAATTGTGCTTTGTAATTTTTTTTCTTTAAAATACTGTGGATTGCTACGGTATTTTTCCACATGGTTTTTCTATTTTATTTTTCAAAATTATATTTGTCGATTTTATTTTTTCAATATTAAAATGATTGAGAATTTACTTTTGTAATTTTTTTCTTTAAAACATTGTTGATCGTTACAGTTTTTCTTCACACAGTTTTTTTTGTTTGTTTTTTTTATGATTTTCTTCAAAATTTTATTTTTCAATTTTATTTTTTAATATTGAGCTAGTTAAAAATTACAGTTACAATATGTGAGGGAAGCACTCTAGCTTTCCTCGCAAATTATTGTATATTGCTACAATGTTTTTTCCCACATAGTTTTTGTTTTGTTTTTTTTGTTTTTTTCTAAAATTATTTTTGTCAATTTTATTTTTTTGATATTAAGTTGGTTAGGAATTATAATTAAGTAATAAGCTAAAAGGTGTGGGGAATTCACTGTTCATCCACACCCAGTGCATTGTGGATTACAATAGCAATCCACAGTGCATTTCACTTTTTTTTTTTACTTTTTCATTTTTTTCATCTTTTTTTTTAAATTTCCCCCTTTTTTTTTCCAAAATTACTTTTATTTTTTTTCCAAATTTTCTCTTTTTTTTATTTTTTTTTCAAAATTATCTTTGTCTATTTTACTTTTTTAATGTTGAGCTGGTTAAAAATTTTGCTTTGTAATTTTTTTCTTTAAAATATTGTGAATTGCTACGGTGTTTTCTCACAAGGTTTTTCTATTTTATTTTTTGATTTTTCAAAATTATGTTTTTTGATTTTTGATTTTTTAATATTGAGCTAATTGAGAATTTAGTTTTGTAATTTTTTTTTCTTTAAAACATTGTTGATTACTTATAGTGTTTCTCTGCATGGTTTTTTTTTTTTTGATGATTTTATCCGAAATTAACTTTTTTGATTTTATTTTTTAATTTTGAGTTGGTTAAAATTACAATTACGATATGTGAGAAAAACACTGTAACTTTCCTCATCAATTACTATGAATTGTCATATTATTTTTTTCCACATGGTTTTTTTTCCAGTTTCTTTTGTGTTTTCTTTTTTTGTAATATTTTTTTTTCAAAATCATCTTTGTCAATTTTATTTTTTTAATGTTGAGCTGGTTAGAATTTAACTTTGTAGTAAAGTTTAATCATGTGGAGAAAGCATTGTAGCTTTCCTCACAAAACACTATAGATTGCTAGAGTGTCTCTCAACATGGTTTTTATTTCATATGATTTTTTCAAAATTATCTGTCAATTTTTTTTTTTTAATATTGAGCTGGTTGAGAATTACAATTACAAGTCATTATAAATAAGACTAAATCATGCGGGGAAGCACTGTAGCTCTCATCACAATAACATTGTGAATTGCTACAATGTTTCCAACATGGTTTTTTTCCCTGTTTTTCCCTAATATTTTTTTTCTAAAATTGTATCTGTTGATTTTTTTTAATATTGAGCTTATTGAGAATTTAGCTTTGTAATTTTTTTCTTTAAAACACTGTGAATTGTTGCAGTGTTTTCCCATATGATTTTTTCAAAAATTATCTTTGTCGATTTTTTTTTAAAATATTGAGTTGGTTAAAAATTATAATTGCAATAAAGCTAAATCATATGGGGAAAGCGTTGTAGCTTTTCTCACAAAACACTGTGAATTGTTACAATATTTCTCTAAATAGTTTTTTTTATAATTTTTTCTAAAATTATATATCTTTGTTGATTTTATTGGAGAAAGCATTGTAGTTTTCCTCACAAAATATTGTCAACTATTACAATGTTTTTCTTCATAGGTTTTTTTCCTTCCAAGATTATCTTTGTTGGTTTTTTTTTTAATATTAAGTTGGTATAGAATTTAACTTTATAATTTGTTTTCTTTTTATTAACAGAAAAGCTAAAAAAATATGGTGAAAACAATCATTTTGTTCAGCTTCTAAGTTTTTGATCACCAACATAACTTTTTTTCCCATCATGAAATATTGGCTTCATCATACCTTTAGTTTTTATTACGTATCTAGCGCTGATTCATAATTATAACACTATCAAGTATATTTGTTTTATAAGCCCACGGCAGCGCACGGGCATGCCACCTTATACATTAAACTAAAGAGTGTGGGGGAAATCATTATTTACCCACACACAAATGGGATTACAATAGTAATCCCATAATACTTTCCTTTTTTTCACTTTTTTTTTATTTACTTTTTTTTCCAACTTTCCTCTTTTTTTTTTTAATTTTTTTCCAAAATTATATTTGTTGATTTTACTTTTTAAATATTGAGCTGGTTAAGAATTTCACTTTGTAATTTTTTCCTTTAAAACACTGTGGATTGTTATGGTGTTTTCCAACATTGTTTTTCTATTTAAAACTAAAAAGTGCAGGGAAATCACTGTTCCTCACACCCAAATACACTGTGGATTACAATAGTAATCCACAGTGCTTTCCTCTTCTTTTTTTTCACTTTTCTTTTAAAATTTCCTTTTTTTTCTTTTTTTTTTTCATTTAATTTTTTTTTCAAAATTATCTTTGTTGATTTTACTTTTTAAATATTGAGTTGGTTAAGAATTTTTCTTTATAATTTTTTTCCTTTAAAATACTATGGATTGCTACGGTGTTTTTTCATATAGTTTTTCTATTTTATTTTTTTGTTTTTAAAAATCATATTTGTCGATTTTCTTTTTTTATATTGAGTTGATTGAGAATTTAGTTTTGAAATTTTTTTCTTTAAAACATTGTTGATTGTTACAGTGTTTCTCCGCATAGTTTTTTTTTTGTTTTTTTATAATTTTCTCTGAAATTATCTTTTTTTATTTTATTTTTTAATATTAAACTGGTTAAAAATTAAAGTTACAATATGTGAGAAAAGCACTATAACTTTTCTCGTAAATTACTGAGAATTGCTACAGTGTTTTTTTCCACATGGCTTTTTTCTGTTTTGTTATGTTTTTTCCTAAAATTGTCTTTGTCAATTTTATTTTTTAAATATTAAGCTGGTTAAGAATTATAATTACAAGCAAATACAAGTTTTTTCTCATAAAACATTATGGATTGTTACAGTTTTTCCTCACATGTTTTTTTTTCCAGTTTCTTTTGTGTTTTTTTTTTTGTAATGTTTTTTTCCAAAATTATCTTCATCGATTTTTTTTTTTAATATTGAGTTGGTTAGAATTTAACTTTGTAATAAAACTTAATCATATGGGGAAAACACTATATCTTTCCTCACAAAACATTGTGGATTGCTATAATGTCTCTCAACATGGTTTTTTTTTCTTATGATTTTTTTCAAATTATCTTTGTCAATTTTATTTTTTTAATATTGAACCAGTTGAGAATTATAATTACAAGTCATTACAAATAAAGTTAAATCATGTGGGGAAACATTGTAGGTTTCATCACAAAACACTATGAATTGCTACAATGTTTCCAACATGATTTTTTCCCTTTTTTTAGGTGGTTTTTTTTTCTATTTTTTTTTCTAAAATTATCTCTGTCGATTTGATTTTTTTAATATTAAGTTGATTAAGAATTTAGCTTTGTAATTTTCTTTTTTTAAAACACTATGAATTGTTGCAGTGTTTTCCCATATGATTTTTTCCAAAATTATCTTCGTTGATTTTTTTTTAATATTGAGTTGGTTAAGAATTATAATTACAATAAAGCTAAATCATATGAGAAAAGCGTTATATTTTTCTCACAAAACACTGTGGATTACTACAGTATTTTTCTAAATGGTTTTTTATTTTAATTTATTGGGGAAAGCATTGTAATGTTTCTCACAAAACATTGTCAATTGCTACAACGTTTTTCCTCATGGGTTTTTTTCCTTCCAAAATTATCTTTGTTTTTTTTAATATTAAGTTGGTAGAAAATTTAGCTTTGTAATTTTTTTTTTGTTTTTTATTAACAGAAAAGCTAAATCATGTGGCGAAAGCACTGTATCTTTCCTCACAAAACACTGTGGATTGCTACAAATCATTTTGTTTAGTCTCTAAATTGTTGATCACCAACACAACTTTTTTTTTCGTCATGAAATATTGACTCCATCATACCTTTAGTTTTTATTACTTATCTAGCACTGGTGCACAATTATAACACTATCAAGTACATTTATTTTATAAGCCCGCGACAACGCACGGGCATGCCATCTCTTATGAATTAAAAGAAAACTACCATACACCTTTTATAAATAAAAATCAAAAGAGAAACAAAGCAAAACTTTTGATAATGATATATTGATAATCCCATTGCATTAAGCGTGGTAGAAAAATACTTTTTGATAACAAAAAAACCAAAACAATTGAGCTCAATAATCTTAATTTTTTTAGGTAACGAATTATTTTTTCAACAACTTAAGGTTATGAAACTACAAGCTTTAAAAAACTAAAAATGAAAGGAAAAAAAAGGAAGAAGAAAATGACCGAGTAACATTATGATATTATAGAAAAAATTTAAAGTCATATAAGAATGAAGTTTTTTTTTAAATCTACATTTTATTATTTTTCTTTCAATCTCTTTTTTCCTTTTTTTTAATTTCAATTTCATCCTTCAATAATTTTAATAATTTATTTCGATTTGCTTTTTATGAAATTATCGTAATCTCAAATAAACATTTTAGCATTTAATTTGTACTTAATCTTGCGAACATCTATTTTTGTTATTATATTTTTAAGTAAAAAATAGTTGAAAGAAAGTTGTTAAACCCAATGGACTCCATGATCAGGAAACTGGTTAAACCGCGAAGCTTTGGTTTATCCAATATGTCACCATCTCAATATTAAAAAAATGATGTCATCATGATTTTTCTTATAAAAAACACAAAACCATGTTTTGTTACTAGTTGTTCGGGTTGCTTTTAGACCCACCATGTCAATTAAGTCACTTTGAAACAACTTTCATATAAGTTAATTTTAAACTCGGGTTAGGTAAGGAATTAGGTCTGAATGTTTCAAGGTTAACTTGCTAGTTTGGACCTTTTTTCAATTTTCTTTTCTTTTCTTTTAAATTCCATCATCATCTTCTTTTCTTTCTATTGAATTCTTTTTGGATTTTTTTGTTTCAATTTCATCCTTTAACATTTGGTTAGTTTTGAATTGATTTTCATAATTTATTTTATTTTTTTCTATGAGGTTATCATAATCAGAAAAAAAAATCCTTATATCTATTTTTGTTATAATATCATTAAGTAAAAAATAATTTTACAAAACAAAGTTGTTAAATTCAATAACGTCTTTGATTCGAGTTACAAGTTTAACAGGTTAAGCCATGAAGCTCGAGTTGATCATTTATGTCATCGTTTCAATATTAAAAAAAAAAAAGGATAACATCTTTAATTTTTTTTCAAGCCAACCACACTTTTTTTACTTGTCATCCGGGTTGCTTTTGGATCCGTCAAGTTGATTGGATCATGTTGAGACAACTTCCACGCATATTTATTTTAAACTTGAGCTAAGCAATGCGTCAAGTTGAAAGATTTTAAGGTTGAATCGCTAAGTCAACTTTAATAACGATATCAAGTAATTTTCTATAACCTGAATATTTTTTTATGTTAAAAAAATCTTACTCTAAGTTGTAGCATAGTGTGAGCTAGCAAACTAGTATTATAGAAAACTTTTAAAGTGTTATAAGAATATCTCTCTATATTGGAAGAAAAAAAAATGAACCAAGACGTAACAAAAAATGAATTTGAAATTATAAGTGCGCAAGACAATGCGAGGTATAAGAGATATTAGGGGGGAAAGGATGAAAATGACACATAGGAGAAAGACACAATCAAGTATTGACACAATGGTTACCCATAATGTTTTCTATTTTATTTTTTCTATCTTTTAAATTTTTTAGGTACTTAACCTTTTTTTTTCAATATGATTTTTTCACATTAGTTGATTTGAAATTAAGTTTGATAATTTGTTTTTGTTAGCTTAATGTTGGGTTTTTGCGATGTTAAGAAAAACATATGAAGCTCTATTAATTCTCGATTTGGCAAAATAAAATTTAATTTTATTTATTTAAAACAATTAATTTTTTAGGGATTGAATTTAAAATTGAAACAAATGTTCATCTTTTTTATTTTGTTTTTGCCAAATTAAGGACTGAATGTTCAACTCGCTCTTTATCATTTACTTTTTTTTTCAATTTAATCTTTTCACATATTGTTGATGCATGATTGGACCTGATGATTTGTGTTTTTTGCTTGATTTTAGGTTCTCTCAGTGTTAAGAAAATATTATAAGTTTGGTGAATGCTCGACTTAACAAAATAAAATATAATTTTATTGATTTGAAACAATTGAATTTTTAGGAACCAAATTTGAAATAGAGACAAATGTCTAACCTCTTCTTCTTCTTTTTTTTGACAAAAAAGGGAGTGAAGTAGAGATGTGGATAGATCATGTACCACACGTGCATAAAGTCTCTGATGTATTTTTGATAACCCATTCTTTCTTTGCTCTCTTCTCTTAATTTTTCTCTCTAATCTCATCGTTTTTCCTGCCCCACCCTCTTAAAAATAACAAAATTTCCTATTAATTTTTTTTGTGTTAAATTTGATGCCCGTTCATTTAATTACTATTTCTAACAATAATTATAGTTTGGTTTTGTAATATCAACACTCGATAAACTAGGTAATGTTATTTAAAGTCATGAATGCACAAGACAAATCTAGGTGAAAGAGATAGTATGAAAAAGAAGATGAAAACTAGAACATAGGCTCGGGAAAAATCCATGCCATGGAATTCTTAAACAACGCAAATCTATTTAATATCATATATAACTCAGTGCGACCGCCAATCACATATCGATGAAACAAATCTAAAAAACAACTTCAATTACTTTTGTCTCTTCTTTGACAATAGCTCTAGCATATCAATACCATTAATCTTCACAAACCCAAACATTGAATTCACACTTTCATCACTATAGATTGGTACACCGACATAACGAGCTTGACTAACCCTGGTTTGTAACATCCTCCAAGTAATTTCAACTTCTATTTCAAATATGTTCCATCTAGGTCGGTCATATAACATTCTAGATAACTCCTTAAGAGATATGTTTAATGTAACAGTTAAGAACTCATAGATTCCTCCATTATAAGTGATACCATTACCGGTATTGATAACGATACCATCATGAAAGCATAGTATTCCTAAATTATCATACATATTGTCAAACAACACAACAAAATATAAATCTAATTTATTAAGAGCATAATTTATCAACAGAACCATAACAGTAACATAATTGGTTAAAACCTAAATTCATCAAATTAATTGGTGAATACCTAAATTCATCAAATTTTGCTACCATAACAAAATTATCAATCCAATTCTTGTATTTCATAGCCAATTATCTTATTTTATACCTAATTCGATGTAATCAATAATTTAACCTAAATCAACACTAACTTTAACAAAATAATTTTGTTAATTTACAATCAACAACAACTCAAAATTATTGATTATTTTACAAAATAAGCTAATTATCAACTCAAATTATATCTCATTAACTAAATTATAAAAACCCTTATTTGTTTAAAAAAACCTCTAATTAAAAACCCTAACATTTTATGAAATCAAACTAACACACATTAACATAAATTACTTCAAATTGATATAGAAGAAATGTTCAATATACCTATAAGTGTAGAGTGTGGCTGGTAATGGTGATCGATGGTGGCTTTTGGCCGAAAATAGGTTGACCTGCGATGAAGAGAGAGGGAGAGAGGGGGAGAGAGAGAGAGAGAGAGGTGATTTTGTGGTGTTTTGGGTGTGTTTCGTAGTAAAAATAGAGAGAAAGGTCACTGATGGCGGAGAAAAGGGAGGTGCAGGAGGCTGTAGAAAGAAAGAGAAGGGGAAATAAATAGATAAAAAGGGAAGAAAAGAGCTCTAGGTATTAATTTCATATAAAGTCATAGATGTGACTGCGACTCGCATGTTAGGGATGACAAATGTGAAATAACAATCACATTTCTAATCTACAACTTGCATGTCGAAAATGGAAACTGTGACTCGTGAAAAAATGCTATATCCCTAATTATTTTCTTCATTGTGTTACTTTACCCATTTTTTTACTGTGATAAAAATGCAAAAAAAAAAAAACAAACTTATGAATTATGAATTTTTTTTCTTAGAAAACTTATCTTAATTGCAACAGTTACTTAATTCAAGTTGCATTCATTTTCATGGCAAATTTATTCGAAAAGAAACAAAAAAGACATTGGTACTATCACACACAAAAGATTCAAATACTTATTGTAAGGTCAAACTCAGTCAAATAATCTATCTATTTTTATCTCTTTGACTAAATTTTTAAATTAACATAACCACTCACCAACAGGTTTAATGTAATTAAATTTGACTTTTTTAATATCATAAAAAAAACACTAGACTCTTTTAAATAAATTGTCAGTGATGAAGTGTGTAGATGTAGAATAGCCTATTTTGCCTCTAGTTTCTAACTTAGCAAGGGTAATTATAAAGTAATAATAATAAAATTATGGTTAACCTTTTTATGGAAAACCTCAATTTAGTTTTAAACCAAGGTTGTAAATTCTGTTCTGGTTGACGTTATATTTTTTCAATTGGAACAATATGTTTATATTTCGGAGCATTTCCAAATTCCATTTCGGGGATGTACTATATATATATAATTTTAATTCAAATCCAAAGATAAATTAACTTGAAATTATACAATTCAAATTTCAATCAAAAGTAAAAATGTGAAAGTTGACCCGATGGGACACGATTGACTTGATGGGTCCAAAGACAATTTAGACGACCAGTAAAAATACAGTTTGACCTAAAAAACAATCAAGATGACATATTTTTTAAAAAATATTAAGACGATAACATATTAGATTGACCCGGGTCATGAGACCATAAAACAACCTAAATCTACTCCAATTAACATGCAAAACTCATGACTCGAGTCATTAGATTGAGATAATTTTATAAAAAAAAAATCAAAACAAATGAAAAATTATAATTCATAATCAATCAAATGTTGAATGATAAAATTAAAAAAAAATCAGTAAAAAAATAGATAAAAAAACCTGAGTCAACTAGGTTAACCCGTCAAACCCGTGCCATGGGTTATAAGACTGAGATAACCACAGAAAAGCAAACCACAATAAATTATGAAATTTAATATTCAATAAACTAAGTGTTGAAGAATGAAATTAAATATATATATATATATATATATATATATATATATATATATATATATAGATTTTCTGTTTTAAAATAAAAGATAAAAAAAAACACTATTTGGCCAAAATAGAAGAACTAGAATAGAACCAAAATGCTTTGGCCAAAATTTGGGAGAAATTTCTGAAATGGGCAGAGACCTTGAGCGGGATGAAACCTATTTCAATTTGTTTCATTTCTTGAACTAGAACAAAACAGAATTAACAACCTTGTTTTAAATTAGTCATTTGCACACATTACACAATACGAGTTAGGATTAATTTTTCTTATCAAGACTAAAAACAATATAGGCATTGACAATTCATTTTACACCATTAAAAAAATTTAATTGAGAACCAAAAGGATGATGCATGCATTTAACAACATAAATTAAGGATTGTATACATTAATAAATGTTAGAATCATTATGGTGCTAACCGAAGATTGAGTTGGTAAAATAAGATAAAAATGCATATCAATATACCTAATTGTGACATGTAAGGAGCTCTAATTTTTTTTAATTATACAAAAATAAAATTATTTTATGTAAGAAAACCCATTATTTCAACTCTTTTGAAAACAAAAAAAAAAGAAAAAAAACAAGAATCTCATCCAAAAATAAAAATTGAATTGATTGATATCTAATAAAATAGTATCTAAAACATAAGTTTCTGATTCAATTGTAATTAACTTAGATCAAATTTGAAGGGAAAAGAACAATTACAAAGGGCGATACAAAAACAATGCCTTATAATTGTCATAACCTAATTTTTTATCATTTTAATTTTAATTATTATTATTATTTTATTTATTGAAAAGGATAAAAAAATGATGATGAAAAAATAATAATGATGAAAAACAAGAAAATAAAATAAATAAAGAATGAATTAAAATTTGGGTTAAGGACAACATGATTGGAAGTTTTGAGACTTAATCAAGCTTGGAATTAATTTATTTAATCCAATCAAGGGTTTAATTAGAGAATTGACAAGTTTTAGACTTAATTGAGCTTGGAATTAACTTATCCAGGGACTTAATTGAAGAAGTATTAAAGTTTGGGGTCAAAAGTGGAAATTTAGAATCCAAGGATTACATTGAAAATGTCATGCAAATGCAAGGATCCAATTACATTTTAACCAGCAGCTTGATTGCAAAATTACAAACTTCTGAGGACCAAATTGAAAGTAGCCTTTGGAATTGTAAAAACGGAGTTGTTTTGGGAGGCGACTGTTCGCTCGTCTTCTTCCTCTGTAGCGGCTCCGCCATTAAACGCAGGGACGTTTCTCCATTGAATGGAACGCCCCACGCCATTACTGCTGGCTGTTACAGCGCCGATCGATCTCCCAGCCCTATAAAAACCCGAGTAAATGCAACCTCGCAAAAGGGGGGGTGGAACTGTAGAGGTCGAAATCCAGGGGACTAGAGGAAAGAAAAACAGAGGACTGCAGGGGGGAAGGAGAAAAAACCCAGGACGGAGAAGGTAGAGGAAAAACAGAGAGCACGAACCAAACGAAGAAAAACTGGGAGAGGAAAGAAAAACTAAGGAAGGAAAAGCTGGGGAGTGAACCGACAGAGGAGGAAGCCAGGACACAGACAAAGACAGGGGATTTTTAGGACTGAAAACCAGAGGAGAGAACTGGAGCAGAACCCATAGAAAAACCCAGAAAACAGGGGAACAACGGAGCATCATATGCAGAGAAAAAGAACAACCCTAAAGGCAGTAGAGCCACACCGGGAAACAAAAGAAAACAGCCACCGCGCTATCGTCTTCGTCGCCGTCCTCCACTGCACAGGTAAGTTTCCATTCTCTGCATTCAATAAAACTTTCAAATGGAGTGTGAAGGTAATTTAATTACCTTCACACTATTCATGCACGCGTGAATTTACTTCACGCGTGCTTTTTCTTCTTTTGCCCAACCGGGCCACTGGTTTGGGCTAGTGGCAAAGGGCCGGGCCGGGTACGCCCAATTTCGGATAATGAGCAGTGCCCACCCCAAAAACATAAAAAATAAAAAATAGAAAAAAATAAAAAAATAAAAAATGTGTATGCATAAATAAAAATAATATAAATTTATTGGTTTATTCACTGACGCCAGAGTCAGGAATAAAAATACCGGTTTAAATTTATATTATTTTTATTCATTATATTTTATTTTATTTAGCTAGAAAAATAAAAAATATATGCATGTGTAAAAATAAATTTATTTTATTTGTTTATTCACTGACGCCAGAGTCAGGAATAAAAATATTGATCCACATTTATTTTATAGCTACGTAATATTTACCAACGCCAGAGTTGGAATTATTTGTAGTTGAATATTCACTGGTGCCAGAGTCAGGAATATTGCAAGTAAACCATCAGAGCATAAACCAATAAATATTTAGCAATTTAAGACAAAATCAGCAATGTAGTCTGCCTCAGGCAGGACGTTTAAGGGGTGATAATATCTTCCCTTTTACGTAACCAATCCCGTACCATAGAATCTCTGTTGACCAGTTAGGGTTCTTAGTGACCATAATACTAGGCGGCGACTCCTTAAACAAGACCTTTTCCCCTAAAAGAACAAAATGCCAGATATTTGTTCTTTTTTCCATAATCGAGAATTTATTTTTTAGGGCCACCGCGATGTCGGGTGCGACAATAATATTAAAAAAAATCATAATCTCATTTGAAAATAAAACTAGAGCCAAATAGCATTTAATGGAATAATTTTTTAAAAAAATATTTTTATTGATTTTTTTTAAATGAAGTTAAAAAAGAACCATTTAAAAAGAAATTCAGGAGTCAAAGCCTAATAAGGCTAGCTCATGGGCCAAAAATCAAGGACAAACCCATACACATAGCATATTTAATTTTTATTTTGCTTGGCTAGAACGACGACAACTAAATAAACCCATGTATGAACTAAAATTAGCAAAAAGTTAGTTTAAAAACTAAAAATCAACCCTAAATCTAAAAACCTTTATGAGCCTAAATCTACCATCTCAAGCAAAATTAAGGTCAAACAACATCCTATTAGAACTCTAAACAAAAAGAATATGTTGACATCAATATCAACAATTTTAGTGGCCAAAACCGATGTTAATCAATAATTTTCTCTTCCTTCAATTGAAATCCGGCTCTCTCCCCACTCCCGAACTCAGTGATAAAAAAAAATAAGAAAAATAAAGTTTTAGACAAAGTGAGTTTTTGTTAACTAAAGGACTGGAAATATGTCCATTGGAAAGTATGAGGACCAAACATAACTTTTCACATCAATTTTGAAAGCAACACTTATTTTTCATGTCTTTTTTACTTTGGTCCCTTATCTTTAAATCCTATCATTCCTTAATAAATTAGAAGCAATTGACTACCAATTTTGCCATCTAAGAATCAAATCGAGGAGAAAAAAAGTTTGGTAACTAAATAAAAAAAAAGCACCACTTCAATCCACAATGAATTGTAAAACAATACATAATGATCTTTGCTACAATGAAAATACCACATGCTTTAGTTTTTTACATAATCTTTTAAGATGATCCGTTAATCCTCAAATGCAAAATAATATTTCTTAATGTTCCATTTTGTAATGGTACAGTACAGAACTTAATATTTGCATACAAGAAAAACAATAGAAACATAAATGGGAGGTTCTCTGTAATTCTTTACAAAGATAGTTGCACCTTATATTGATAAAAGGATCAATAGTTTTTTCTTTTTTTAAAAAGAAGGGTATTTTCAATTAACTCTGCTTCATTGATTATAAATGTGATAATTTTAGCAAGAAGAGGTAAAACTGAATAAGAAGAATAACAAATATAAATGAACCAAGAAAATGAAAGTAAGTTTCAATTTCTTTTAATTGAGGTCCAATAAATTGACAAATCTCTCATAGACTATTAATTTCCTCCCCATATGGCCAAAAGTGACATACTAAATGCCCCTAGAAAAAGGGTAAGGTATGCTCCAAGTTGGAGCCAAAAACTATATAGCATATTAGAATTTATGAAGTCAGCTGCAAGAAGGTCAACAAGTGCCATATATATTAAGATCCCAGCTGACGCTGAATTAAGAATTCCTTGAACAATCAATGCCATTGGACTGGCTTCATTATAACTTCTTGATATCAATATGCCAATAGCAATGCCAGTCGGGGTGGTAAGGGAGAAGAATAGAATCATAATGACCTTCGCTCGAAGCTTGAATTTTGCCTTCACAATTAAATAAAGGAAATTTTAAAATATTCAACATTAAAGATGAACAAAAACTTCATATACTTGTTCATATTCACAATTTATTTCATAATTTAATCTCGGATCTTGGGCTGTGAGATATTTAATAATTCTATTTTGTGACCCATGATTATTATTTTTTTGCATGAAAAATATGCTAGCTAGAAATATTTACAAAGTAGTATCTTTTTTATTAGAAGGGTGCTACAAGAGCAAGAATAGGACACCCATTGATACACATCTAAAAATTGACTTTTTATCATACATATTGTTACCTGAGAAATGCATCCACCAAGTCCCACACCCTCAAAAAATTGATGAAAACTCAAAGCTGCCACCAAAGGTTTGATTGTTTTTGAACTTTTGGAAGCACCCAAGGATAATCCAATGATCACAGAATGAACCAAAATTCCCATTTCCAAAACCTGTAAAAATGTGTTATGTCAAAGATTAGGTGTTAAAGGAAAAGACAAATAGTCAATCTCCTGACATTTGATTGAAATAGAACACGTATGCTTAAGATAATAGTACTTTTACAGCAAGTTTGTCATAATAATTACTTTTAAAAGTATTTTTTATTTAAAAATATATTAAAATATTTTTTAATTTATTTTTGATATCAGCACATTAAAAAAGATCTAAAAATATAAAAATAAATTAATTTGAAGTAAATTTTTTAAAAAAAAAAATTGCAAAAGCATTTTGCCACCACAAAAACAAACGAGGCCTTACAAAATAGCTTTGCATGCCAATTTGTTTTTAACAATAACAAAGTTATACAAAAGTTTAGAAAAAATACACGGGTTTCAAAAATATTTAAGAAATAACACAGTTTTAACAAAGACACGATTACCAATCATGTTTTTGTTCAAACATGTGATCACCAATTGCATATTTATTTAAAGAAGCGATAATAAATCACAGTTACATAACACAGCTATTTTTCATAATCACATGTTTGATAAGTATAAAAACCTAGCTTTCTCTTCTTCTTCCTCCAGTAGTTGTTATAAAAAAACCTAAAAAGCCAATTGTTCTTCCACCTAGATCGCAGAAAATAGCCACCAATCCTCCATCAAAACACTATAATCTTCTTCCCCTTTTCCCTACACATCATTCTAGTGTTTTTTCAATAAAACCAATTGTCCCAATCACCTCTTTCAGTCTCCCCATCATGACCACCACTAGGACCACCACCTAGCTATCGACAACTTACGGTAAAAACACTACATTTCTTTTAATTTTATGGGTATCATTGTTAAATTGTTAGATTTTTATTTTTAACTTATTATTTATTATTTATTATTTTTTAGGGTTGTGTTTGATAAGTTGGAATTTTGTTTAAATGATATAATTTAAGGTTTAAATGAAGCAATTAGGAGTGTTTTTATGTAATTCATGTTATTTGTGAAATCAATTAGGCTGAAATTGGAAAAATTAAGAGAAATTAGGGTTTGTGTTGAATTCTAGGATAAATTGTTGTAATTAGGTATTATATTTGAATTGCAATATTTTATATTTTAATAGATGCAATTAGGTGTGCTTGATTGTAATTGGATTATAAATCTCTAAATAATTGCAATCAGGGTGTATATTGAGTCTTGGAATAAATTATCGTAATTGGGTATTATGTTTCAATTGAGATATTTTAGGTTTTAATTTATGCAATTAGGCATGTTTTTAAGCAATTGGTGTTATGAATGTCTAGATAATTGCAATTAGGGTTAGTAGTGAATTTTAGGATTAATTATCGTAATTAGGTATTATGTTTGAATTGAGATATTTTGGTTTTTATTTAATGTAATTAGTTATGTTTGATCGTAATCGATGTTATGAATGTCAAAATAATTGCAATTAGATTTTGCGTTAAGTTTTGGAATAAATTGTCGTAATTTGGCATCATGTTTGAATTGAGATATTTTAGGTTTTAATTTATGCAATTAGGCATTCTTTTTATGAAATATGACAACAAATATTTTTGAATTTTTTTTATCATGTGTTGAAAGGTGCACGTGCCTTGTTTGTTTCTAGTTTAGCCTAATTAACATTTTATGTGAGTAATGCTTATTTTGTTAAATAAAAAGAGTATGCCACTGACTACATTGATCATTGGGTATTATAGCCTCCATTTGTACAAATCAAATTGGACTCGAAAAGGAATAGATGTAGAGATCACATTGCATGACTATTCAATGTTGATGATAAGACTTTTTAAGTACAACAAAAAAATTCCTGGGTGTCCAAAAAGAAATTTGATGAATAGTCAAATTGGTCAAAAGAACATGCACATATGGTAACTGATAGAGTTCTCATCGGCCTTATTCACATGTTCTTACATGTTGTGCAAATAGATCCAAGGTTGTTATAAATGCAATGTAAATTCAGAACATAAAATTATAAGTAATTTTTTTATGTACATAATTCAAGCACCTTAAATTACATAATTCAAGTAAAAATTCATATATGATTTAAGTAACGTAAAAATACAATATAATTATTCATGTCCATTTATTTTCATTAAGTAACAATTAAAAAACCTAAAATAAATAAATAAATTACGAGGGTCTCATGTAAACTAAAACTAGTTTTATTGTCTTAACCAAGGGGATATAAATAGTTTAAGAGCTTGGCTATGTTGTGAAACGATCTCCAAATACTTCAAAAGCTAGTTAGGATTTAATAAATAAATAAAAAAGGTTTGTACATAGAAAGCTAGCAGGTGAAAAAATCCTAAAACTTCTAAAGAATGCACAACAAAGTTTTTAATATTTCAAACCAATTTCCCTATATTGCTTCTCAAATTTCTTCTTTGATTCAAGCTCCTTGTATTGATCTATAATCTTTTCCCTTTCCAATTAAGTTTTCGTAACACATTCTTCAAGTTGATTCTTCTTCAATTTGAGCACTTCACACCGCCCCTCAACTTTTAAGTTCTTTGCACCTTTCCTCAAATTTGTTTTCATTCAATAAATGCCCTTTACACAATTCTTAAATTTCTTTTTCCTTTAATTCTTAAAACTTATATCACCAAAGATCAAGTTAAATATATACATACTTGTGCTAAAAGTTAAGACCAACTCTACTTTAAAATTTCAATGTTATAAACATTACCAACTTCTTACTAATTTCACTCTATATATGCCCATATAATATATATAAATTTAGAACAGGAAAAATAATTAATAATTTCCCAGCTCATGAATAAAGAATAAATTAAACAAAGAAGAAGCTTGGTTAATTAGCAGGAGTACCCCCAGGAATGCAAGAAGAAGAAAGTCTTCTTCAAGAGTTTTCCTCTGTACCTGGGCTTGGCAAAGTAATTAGTGCGTGTGTGTGTTTTTTCAATTGTGATTTTCGATGAAGGATGAGGAAGAAAGAGGGGAAGAAATTAGGATGCGCCGACAACACAACTCGCAAGCAAAGGATGAGGTATTAAGGTATTAAAATGAGGGGTGATTACTACAACAAATAATGAAAATATATAGTTTGTTTTAGAGGCTAAAATAGGCAATATTTATATTCCACATGAACTCGTTACTGAGTTAGAATAATTTGAATTTATTTTTATAAGTTTTTGAATTTTTAAAATGATTTTGCATAATAATTATATATTGACTCGTAAAAATATTTGATTTTACGATTCAACTTATAATTTTAATAATATTTGATAGAACTATTAATTTTAACTAGTTTGTTAATCTACACTATATTGTTTAAATATACAAGAAAACATATGAAATTTTATTTTATTTTATACTTGAGGAACTATATTAGAGTGAATATAAAATGCTTGAGTATATTTAAACCCATCTAGATGAGAAATCAATCGAGATTGAAAGAAATCCATTCAATTAGATAACGAGATGAATATAAAAGAGAGATATTTTTAATATAGATGAGATGTATATAGTTAGATATGGTGTAATAAAAAAAACTTGTGAATATAGATAATCTAATAATTAATTGTTAGCACATTAGATGTTAATTATTATTTTATTTAGAGATGTTATGTTAGAACTTAAATTTGTTATTATATTATACTGATTTTATATAATAAATGTTTTTGGCAGGTACGATTGGATAGGGTGTCATGTACGTGTGGATCTACTTCTTCTGCATCAAGAGGCCACAAACGTTATCGTGAGGATGAAGCATCTATTCATTGATCGGAGGATGTATGGAATGAGGTTGTAATTTTTTTTATTTTATATTACATCAAATTGCAAATATTATGCTGATTATAAGTTTAAAATATATATATATATATATATATATCAACACACCTACTTTTACTATCAAATCTTAAAAGATAATCTCTAGAAGGAAGTCCAAGAATGAAAGTTTGAGATTAAAAAGTTTATTTTTTTTATAATCTCAGGTTCGAGCCCTGTAGTTATTCATATGATGATTATTAGAAATTTATATTATTATTAACTTTAAAACTCCAGAAATTATTTAAGTTATACGCAAATTATCTAGATATCTACATTAATTAAAAAAAATCTTAAAAGATTCAAGGATTTATTTATTTTTTATTTATAGCATTTCTTCACAATAAACAATTGTCCACGACAGACATTTCAGCCAGGTCCATTTGTGGTCCTACTTTCTTCTCTCCTTTGATGGAGACGTGATGTGAAAGGTGGGTCCGAAGATTCATTTTCTATTGACAACACGGTAAACAAGGGGAAGCGAAACGTTTTTTTTAGTTGGTGCTGGGATGCTTGAAACTTGATTTCTCTCTAATTTCCTAAGCATTTTAAGTTGTATTTTGTTAGTCTTATAATTAGGTTAATCCTTTTATTCCACAAATATTTGTAATAAATCTTGTGGGGGTGGGATTACGTGGCATGTGGAGTGGACCAGTCAATGTATAATAAGCATAATAATTACTCGTTAAGATATCTATCCTCTGATTAATATAAAGAAAACGAAAGTAAAATAAATAAATAGCAAGGGTAGTGCTTAATAAGAATGCGTTATACTCATTAATTTATTATCGGTACTATAAACCTTACCTGAGAGACAATGCGGTGCCGATTAAGATCTGATGAATTTGTTCTCTTCAGTGCGAAAGCAGGCCCACGAATATGAACCCCACCAGCCCCATTATCATCTTGATCACTGTTCTCCTCTTGATCGCCGCTGACTGGTTGAGGTTTTCTCAACTCACGCCTCTTATGGTACCCTGTGGCGAAAGACTCCATCATCAAAGTCCCGATGGCAGATAACATGGCCACAAAACCTGCAAAAGGAAATTTCTCCCATGGATTTTGACCAAGACAAGGGCTAGTTAAGCTCTCAAAAGCATCAGGAAGTATGTGAATGAACCCGGTTCCCAAGATCACACCAGCAGCAAATGCCTTGATGAGGAAAAATGCTTCTCTGTCTGGGTGCAAGTATGACAAGTTTTTGACAAAAAACGGGAGACAGATTCCTAGTGCACTGGCAAATAAAATTGAAGATATTGCAATGAGTTTGTATTTGAGTGCTTCAGATGTGTTTTGATCATCACTGTCGTGTGCTTTCATTGTGCACTTCGAGGAGACGAAGACCGGCAAAAGAAGAACGAGAAAGGAGATGGTAAAGAATTTCCACGAACAAGATTGATGCTTCATCATTGTCTAACGATGGAATGAAAGGAAACTGTGTACCAACGTGAATCTATGAATAGTGTGTGTGTGACTCATGTAAATAATGAATGATTGATGCTCAAATACTACTATATCATGGAAAATACTAAAAGGTATGGCTAAAATTACACAGCCACAACGTTTTCTCTCCTCTTTTAATGCGGACTCATTGTCCTTTCTTTTTTTTTTAAACTTTAGTTCTCCAATTTTATTTTATTTTTTGTGAATTGCGTTTTTTTTTTCTTCTTAAATTCAAAGATAATTATTAAATTTATTAACTACGAATAAAATTAAAAGACAGAATGAAGATATAGGTGATGATCTCAAAGTTCTAATAAAAAATTCACTTTAGTCATAAAATTTTACATAGCATATCTATTTGGTCGCTTAATATTTTTACAATTTTAATTTTAGTATAAAAATTTTAATTCCTTGTTTGGGAGAAAGATCACCGGATTCTGGTGGTAGATAAAAAAAATATCTTTAACACTGATTCTAGTCATCAAAATAGCTGATCTTGATGTCAACGAGTTCTATTTGGTGAGAGAAGTTCCACTTAAATTAATATTTATTTTACCTTGAAATTGTCTAAACTTTATTTTTTTAAATGTTCCCTTTTATTTTTTATTTTGATCCCAAACTTTATTTTTAAATGATTGTTTCTTGACTTGTAATCATGGTTGAACCAACTTAATTAAAGCAGCTTTTTTATGCTTATAATTAATGCTTCCTGCTAAAAAAGCTACTGAATTTTTGTACAAATCTTCAAGTGGATGGGATTAAGGTATATATTAGGTTTATAAGAGTAAGTTTTCAAAGCCTATTATGAAGAAAAGTTCAAGTAATGCTAAAGTCTCATTGTTTTAGTTAATGTTTTATTTGATGTTTGAGATTAAAGTATCCTGGTGATGTAGACTTCTTTGCTAGGAAATTGCATATCTCTTGATTATAAAGTAATTAATCAATTATTGGTGTCTTTCACCAAGCCCTGTATGCATGCGTTCTCATTATTTTTATATCATATGAAAAGTTTTTATTTAAAAACCAACTATACTCGTAAAAAACATAATTTCTTCAATAAATAAATAAATGAATGAAAAAACAAGGAAATATAGTTTTGATTGAAGAGGGTCGCTTTTCTTTCTTCATTCACATAATTGAGATTTTTATAAATATTTATTTTAATAATAGTTAGTTTTTTATTCAAAAAAACATATTACTAATAAAAAAAAAGATGTGTGTATTTTGTAAATCATACATTAATAATAAAAAAAAAACTCACCTAATAGCATATATTTCTTTTATAATTTCAACAATCACCTTTCTTACAAATATTATTTTTATTATAGCAAAACTAAATAAAAATTTATTTTAAAAACTACCTTATGGCGTTGCTGCGCCGGAAAAAAAAAAAAACTAGTTACTGTCTAGACTCATTCCAAACAAGCCACGTGTTGTGACACATTAAAAATAAATAAACTTGGCTATTGCTTTCTATTTATTCTCCAAGGAGAAAATGATATGCAATTTATAAATAACACTATGAATTATTTTTATAACATAAAATAATTGTATTAACTTATGGTATATTTTATACCGCTTTCTAAAACGCTATGAGCCTAGCATTGTGGAGCGTTGATTTATTAGATACAATAATTCATGATGGCAGAAATATACCGAAGCATGTTTCATTTTATGCATGATTATGTACAATTTGTTTTTTTATACTTCTCATTGCCTCTAAATTTAATTGGAATGCAACTGCATCTAAAAATAAATAAATTTCAAATAAATGTTATGATAAATAATGGGGTTTCACAATTGCCATTGCTCTTTATCTTCAACAGCATCACAATTGGCATTTGCGGTGTCTCTTTATCAATTTTTTTTTAATATAGATATCCAGGTCAGCTTATATGTATTTATATTAATTTTACGGGTTCTGAAGTTAACAATAATGTAAACCTCTAATATCTCTAAGATTTATAAAACTCGAATCAATGATCTCTAGAAAATAAACCTAAAATTTCATGATCTTCCTCGAGATTTTTTTATCAATATTTGAATCAAAGGCATTTGTTTTCAAAATGTCCTTCTAGTACCGTTAAAATTCTATCATAATTGCTAGTAAAATTGATATAAATACCTATAAAGTTAAATAAATGTCGTAAAATGTATAATATATATAATCGCTAAAAATATCTTTATAACATGGATTTACTCGATTATTGATACAACTTGGGAACAATTAACAAAAGGTAGATCGGTAAATTTTTTTTTTTTTTAGTCGAGGAAACTCCACTTCCCGGAAAGCGTATTTTATAGGTTCAGATGAGCGAGTAAAACCCCGGCTGTCCCAGACTCTTACAAGAGGTGCACGTCCTGACTCAAACTCGAGACCTGCTATGCAGATCTCAAGTCATTTGCCATCACGTTACGCCCCTCGGGGACTTAGATCGGTAAATTGTTTTGGTCAAATATACAAATATTTTTACCTTTAGATTTGTTCATTGTTTTGGTCCTTTTGCTCTGAAACTTTTTCATTCTAGCTCAAGATTTTATTTTGTTTATGTTTTACTCTTTAGATTTGTGAGATGATAGAGGAAATTTTTGAAAATAATAATAATAAAAAAGTTATATGTTGATCACATCCTAATAACAAAAAAATAACATAATATCAACAAATTTCATTTAACAAGATGAGTTCCTTTAACATGATTTTGAGCTCTTATTTTGTTAGAAACGATATATAAAAAAAAAAATTAGAGCTCAAAATTGCTTTAGTTTTATGTTTTTAGATCACTTTAATTATTGGGGTGCTAAAGATGTTTATTTGGTGAAAATATTTTAAAATAGATTTTTCTTATCACCTTTTTTTTTTTGTTGAAATATGAACAAATAAATAATGAGTTGTCTATTATTATTTATTTTAAAAAAAAAAAAAAAGACATGGACATCATCTTCCCTTTAAAAAGGATGAAAGGCCAGCTACATGGGCTTAGTTTCACAACTCCACATGTGTCTAGTCTTTTTTTCTCGTGAGCCAAGTACTTAGGCTTTTATTTTCTATATTTTTTTTTAATTTAGAGTTAAATACTTTATAAAAAAATATCAAGATGATATTTCAATTATTACTCAATTTTTTCATGGTTTTGAAATAATATTATAGGTTTTTATGAGAATGTTAACAAATTTAATTTTATTATTATTACTATTATTATGTGTGTGTGTGTAAAACTCTTGAATATTTAATTAAAAATTAAATTTATTAAAAACTTTTAATAGATTTTTATATAATTTTATAACATTTATTGATTTTTTTCTCTTCTATCATATATAAATACTTAGACTTTATTTTGATTCTTCCTTTTAAATTTTTTATTAAGAACATGATAGATTTTTATTTAGAAAATAGTGTTTGCAATTAAAAATATATTTTCATTGAAACAATCGAGAGATGCAATAATTTTATATATATATATATAAAATATTTAAATTGAAGAAATATATTTTTTCTACTAATTTTAAATGGCTGGAAGTTTTTTAAAAACAAAAACCTTATTTTTTTAATGTGTGATGCCTTTTATGAAAAAAAAAAACATGTTTTTCATAAAAAATTATGATATCGTTTGTAAGAAGATTATGATTTTTTTATCTGATAATATTAATGATTGTTTTATGGATAATTAAATCTCAACCTAATATGCAAAAATATTATGATAATTTTCTCATTAATATTGAATGAGAATATAATATCTTTTTTCTTGATTTTTTCATTATAAACACTTTATATAAGTTTTTCAAATTTATTGTTTTAATTGTTTATGTAATTGTGGAGAGATGATCAATGTATGGTTTTTGTTTTTAAATTGAAGCTTGCTTTGATGATTATAATAATTTTTTTTAAAAAAATAATACTCCTCATAGAAAAACATGTTTTTTTCAAAAGTAAAAAAGAAAAGAAAAGCATGAAACAGGAAATTTAGTTTTTGTAATTTATTAAAAATCCATGCTTTTTACTTTTTATTTTAAATCAATGTAGTTTATCTAAACTTTTTTTTAATTGTTGCTTTTCATTCAAGGAAATATGTTGATATTAATAAAAAAAAAACAACTTTTTTTGTTAAAAAAATCACATGAATAAAAAAGATAATTAAGATGAAAAAATATATATTTATTTTTAATAATTTTATACATTATCTTTTATACAAAGTCTATTTTTTTATAATTTTTTATTTGATTAAAAAATATATTCCATAAAACAAGATTATTAAACCTAAATACAGCTATAACGGATTATGGTTTGGATAAATTTATCTAATCTAATTATATTAGTTAGAAACATTGTCATTTCAATATCTTTTTTATAAAAAAATATTAAATCAATATTATTTTTTAAATATATATATTTTTTAAAAAATTATTTTAAATTTATATTAAGTCGATCATTCATAAGAAGATTCATAAGGTAAACTAGGTTAGTTCACACAAGGTTTGTTTTAAAACTCAATAAGCCCAGCAACCACATAAATGAATCACCTTTAGATTTAATAACATTGTAAAAAAAAAAAAAATCACAGCAGCACGTGAGCAATTGATTAGTTGTTACTAAAATTATAGGAGCGCTGGAAACATGCATGCTTTAGAAATTGTTAGTTTTTTAGCAGAAATTTATTTTTAAAAACTTTGAATTTTTTTTGTTTTAAATATTTTTAGATCATTTATTTTAATATATTAATATTAAAAATAAATTTTAAAAAATAAAAAATAATATTTTAATCCATTTTTAAATAAAAATATTTTAAAAAATAATCATAATATAATCGTAAAATACACTACTTGGTTGAGATTGTGCGATGAAAGTGTACAAGTCTCTATTTGATTGTTAGTCTATTTGGCTCTGCGGTTCAACCTGTTTTTGACCGGATTTCAAATTTTTTTTTTTTTTTCTAAAATTAAGTGCGGTTTGTACCTTTTGGATCGTTTTGATGTGCTGATATCAAAAATGATTTTTAAAAAATAAAAAAACATCATTGACATGTATTTCGGTACGAAAAACTATTTGAAAAACAACCATTATCACAATACCAAACACGCGAATCCAGCTGTAAAAATCTGCCAAACAATTTTAATAAGTTCAGCCTGCTATAAAATCTTCGTATTATATTTTTTTATAAGAAAAAAAAAAACAAATAAATGGCTGAGAGCCCATCAATTATCAGCCATTCAGAGTTGTTGGGAGTCGGGACAACTGGATCGGGTGGACCCAAAAGAGGAGAATTTGTCTCCACGAAAAGATCAATTGGAATCCAAAGGATACGTAGAAGGTGGTTCGGGAGCGAGAGCAGCCAAAACCAGAGGTACTTCTGGGCCCATCAATAATTCAGTCCACGAACATTATTGAATGGATTCTAGTTTTTATTTGCGGGTCAGAATTAGTCTATATATTTTAAAATATTTTTTTTAAAATATATTAAAATAATATTTTTTTATTTTTTAAAAATTATTTTTAATATCCACATATTAAAACAGTCTAAAATATAAAAAAATAATTTTTAATAAAAAAATTTTCAAAATTTAAAGGAAAGCGACTTACATCATATTCCCAAACAGGTTTTTTTTAGGATTGGTTGATGGATATTGAAATAATTATTGAAAAGTCTGGTTAATGATTCATGATTTTCTAAAATATAAGTTTTCTATGGTACAGGAGAACCCTCTTCAACTAAGTTAGTAAAAATAGAGGAGAGATGATGATGAGAAGGTGTGTGTTGATGGTTGTTTACAAGAAATAACAAAGAAGATGACTGTTCGAATACTAAGTACAAAAGAAAATGTTTATGATTACCTCGAGATTTCTATTCGTTGTTTTTGTTCGTCATAACTTTCCAACATGTTCAAAGCTCACATGTTTTTTTTTTTTTTTCCTGAAATATTTATGAGGTTATCTAAAGTATGTTAGGAAGTTTAGGTAAAAAATATTTACTTTTTTGAGTTGGGTAAAATCATGGTCATGGTAGTATAGTTTTGAAATCCGACCCGACCCGGTAGGTCGATCCGAGACTGGAATCAGATCGAGTTTCAAAAAAAATAGAGGAAGTCAAAATTCAGGGTAACCTGACTGACCCGACAAGACCCAGTCAAAAACTCTGTTGTAATCCGTTGACTTTTTTTTTAAACTAAAACAATATCGTTTTGATTTTTTAAAAAAATTAAAATTGACTCGAACGACCTAATAACCTGATCAAAACTTGAAATCTGAATTTTAGACTGGATCGATCACGAGGTCGGGTTTAAAAACTCTGCATGGTAGTGAGGGGCTATTGCATAGCTACTATGCTTAAAAAGCTTACTACAGCAACCACTGTCTTCATGTATGTTCAAGGCTTATATGAAGGATTCTTTTTATTAGATTTTTTTGAGGTTATCTCAAGTATGTCAGAAAGCTTAGGTAAAAAATTTAGAGTTTTTTCGTGGAGAAAAATTGTGATGCGTGGCAGTAAGGAGCTATTGCACAACTATTGTGCTTGAGAATCTTATTGTCGTAGCCATTGTCTACAGGTATGCTCAAGGCTCATATGAAGAAGTCTTTCTATGAGATTTTTCTAAGGTTATCTCAAGAATTAAAAAAAAATTAGGTAAAAATTTCAGAAGCTTTGGAGCTGAGAAAGGTTGTCTCATTTTCTTTTCTCCCATTATACTTGCCTCGCTCTCTCTTTTCTTTTTTTTCTTTTGGTGCTTCCTTTGTTTAATAAAAATTGCACCCTCATAACTCATGCACTTACCCCCAACTACCGTACCTTTGTTTTGTTCTTCCTTTACTTTTTCATGTCTCCCAACCACTGTTTATGTGTCCAATTTGTTTCTTTTTCCTTTCCTTTTCCCAAAAGGTTTTGGTATGAAAACCCATTTATTGTCTTGACTAGCTCTTCAAACGCAAACAAAGGCCTTGAATTGCTTGATCCGCTTGAATCATTTGGGTAATACCCAGATCTAAGTCCAAATGAAAAAGAAGGAAGCCCGCTTGATTTTGCAGCAATAGGTGGATGAAAAATGAAAATGAAAATAAAAACCAAAAAGCTCATATTTTTCCTTTTCATCCATTGAAATCCAAAGTCCCTTTGGTATTCAAATTTGGACCGAACATATTATACGATGTTAAGAAATCCTTGTGAGCATCCACACTTGACTCTACTTGCCACACCTAATTCACCAAAAGAGTGTTAAATTTGTGTAATTATAGGTGGGATCAAGGTAGGAGGTGAGAGTGGGAAAGTCTAAACAATAGGCGTATAAATTGTTGTTCGTGAAAGTTCGTGTGGGCACATGTATGTGAACATACGAGTAAGATTAGATATATAGAAACACAAAGGCTTAGATTCATGGCAGGAATTTGATACGCACAAGCCATTTTTGAATGCTAAAAGAAATCATGGAAGAAGAAGAAGAATGAGGAGGAAAAGGAGGTGCTCTTCGAGTGTTTTGGCGTAGTGAATACAAAATGGCAGGAAAAGTCTATAATAGTTAATAATTATCATATTTTGAATATATATATATATATATATATATATATATAAAAGTAAAAATACAGATGTAGATTCAACATAACCAGATCAAACTCTCACATCAAATAATCAAAATTAAACCATCAAAAACCTTTATATTTAACTTTCAACAGCACAAAAATCATAGATAAAAAACAAAAATTCAATAAAATTTCTCGATTTCAAACTAGAAAACAACAAAATGACCTCATTTATCCAAAACATAATTTACAAAGCTCAAATAAATAAAAGGAGATAGAGAAAAAATTAAAAAATTTGGGTTATTCCTAAGCTTCAATTTGGGTTTTTTAAGGGTTTTTTTTAATATGACTAATTACTTTTTATTTGGGTTCAAATCATCATAAGAGAAAAATATTAAAAATACTAAATTTTAATTTTGATTTGGGTTCAAATCCTCTTGATAAGAGAGATAAATGATATTTAAGAAGAGAAATTATTATTTAAGGAGAGAAATTATATCTTGAGAAGAGGCAATTTTTATCTATCTTTTGTTTGAGTTTCTGATATTATATAAAAAAATAGTTTTATCTTTTTAACGAGTTTAAAAATTTATATTGACTTATGATGTAAATTGTAGTTTTTCAAAACCCGGTAATTTAATATAATTTAAACTAAATTATGAGATATTAAGGGTAATTTTTCCTTTCCTGAATGAAATATATTTTAGAAATGAAAAGGTGGAATATTGCTTGTAAACTTAAGTAATATATGTTGTACATAAAATTTTTATGTAAGGCTGGAAGTTGGGTTAGGTATAGATGACTAATGAATACTTGGTAGATACTCGTTGAATACCAAAACCCTAATCAGGTTGAACTTGATTTATACTCGATCATGTTCGAGTCAAGTTCAGATTAAAAAATTTAAATTTTGAGGGTTTGAGTTCATGGATGTTGCAAAAACCATTGTTATTCCTAGCTGCAAACTGAAGCATGACAAAGCTCAGGCACGCCAGTGTTTTTGAGCCTGGCTGAGGATAAATTCTAGATTCTCGATTGAGCCTGAGCTGACAGGTGAGCTCTCAAAAGCTGGGCTAAAATTCACAACCCAGAGGACCTGGCTTGGACATATTTAGTGGTAGCTTAATAAATTTCAAGATACTCGTTTCTTTGGAGGTGGCCGTAATAAATTTTCTCCAGTCCTTTTCTTTGTCCCCTTCAATGCATCGATGAAGCGTGAACTGTCAATGTCCTTTTTAGATTATATTTTTAATTTGGATTAATGATAAAATCCTTAGTGTAATTGGTCGTGAAATTAAGAGTTTGTTTGGTAGGGTAATTTATGTGTTTTTATAAAAGTGGTTTCTAGCTCAAATAAAACATAAATTAATATGTTCTGAAATTTTTTTATGGCTTTGATATTTTGATAATATAATTCTAAAAAATTATTAATTTTATGTTTTTTCATTTTAAATTTATTTCGAAAAACTCTTTTAAACCCAATGGAATTGCAATACTAGATGGACAATGAATCATTTAAAGGTATGGTTGGGTTTTTTTCCTAAGAAAAAGTAATTTCTTGAGTTCAATAATCATGATTTACAGAGAAAAGAGAATAATACTAGATCTCACACTTAATAAAGGAGGAATCATTGTGGAAGAAGAAAATTGGTTTGATAGGTGATGAGTTGTGTATTTATAAGTTAAAATTTCATAAAAAAATTATTAAATAACTGAAATAAGCATTGAGATAGGATTGTATTGATTGTCCAAGCGGCGTTACTATGTTTTTTTTTTCAATCTCCGTAATAAATTTAATAATATAGTGTTTGGTTATAAATAACAGTTATGGTTTGGCTCATGGGATCCATTAAAAGTGTGTTTGGTATTGCGGTTGCTGTTGTGGTTGTGGTTTGAAAAAAGTTGTTTTATAAAAAGTACTTTTAATTGAGGTTGGTTTGAAAAAATAGGTGTTTGGTTAAAACTGTGGTTGAAATTGAAGTTGAACAAAAAGTAGTTTAATGTGTTTGGTTAAAAAAATGTCTTTCAAATTGAGATTATAAAATAATTAAAAAATATTTTTAATTTAAATATTGAAGATTTAACTACTATTATTACATCATGAAATAAATAATATTGATATCAAATATTTTTTATTATTCCATTAAACTATATGCAATGTCATCACATACAAAATCTATCCAACAATGACTATATTTTTCATGGTTTCTTAAGCATGCAACAACAAAAACTGAATTTTTTGTTACGTCATCAAACGATATCCTTCTAATTTTTTGAATAAAACACAATTAAAATAAAAATAAAAACTGAATTTTTTTAAGCGGGGTCGGCCCTAGGAAGAACATAATTGGAATTGCGATCAAATTTCACAAATGCTATGTTATCATGCCATATTCTTCTAATTTATGTAGTGTTATAAATAATATTAAATACTAGTTTTTCGAGTAAAACTCAATTTTTTTTAAAAAAAATTTACAATTTCATTACGTACAAAATTCATTCGACAAGAACGATAGTTTTCATGATTTTTTGAGCGTGCAATAAAATTATGTAAAATATTATCAGGAATAAAATTGAGATTACAATACGAGTAAATTTAATTCACCTTAAACTATTTTTTTAACAAACAAAAAAAATATTGTTCACGTTCACGTGAATAGTACGAGTAAAATCAATTAATTACACTGATTTTTTTTTAAAAAAAAATTTCATGCGAACAATGTGAGTGAATTAATTTGCATTGTTTTTCAAAATTAAAAAAAAATACTGTTCACGTTAATACGTGAAGCAGGTTCTGATGGAGCATGGCTCAATCTGCCATCGAACAATGGAGCCATGCTCCATCGCTGGTGTTAATGTTTAGACGAGAAGCAAGAATGTCGCTTCTTCAAAACCTGTGGCACACCACAGTTATCAGTGGGTCCCATGACAAAAAAATTGCTCTTTTAATTTTACCAAACACTAAAAGTTGTGGTTGCGGGTGAACCTCACCCGCAACCACAATAACAAACACCCACTACAAATAAGGTTTAACCTCAGTTTCTGGTGAAATGATTTTTTCATACTTCTCATCCAGCTTTCAAGTATTTTTACCTATTGCATTTTTGTTCACAGTGGAGAACATATTCACTGTTCATGGCAGGACCCGGTCTGCCTAGTAAAAAAAATCTAATTATTTTTTTATTTTTAATTATGTTTTATTCGAAAAACTAATGTTTAATATTATTCAGTGACACTACATAAATTAGGAGGAGATCGCTTGATGACGTAACATTTGCAGAATTTGATTCCAATCTCAATTTTGTTCATGATGATATTTTACATGATGTTGTTGCACGCTCAGGAAACTATGGATAATATAGTCCTTATCGGATGAATTTCGTACGTGATGGAATTGTAAATAGTTTAATGGAACAATAAAAAATATTTTATATAAAGTATTATTTATTTCATGATGTAATAGCAATAGTTAAATATAGAATATTTAAATTAAAAATCATCAATATTAATATATATCTTTTTGTTATTTTATGACCTCAATTTGAAAAACATTATTAACCAAACACATTAAACTACTTTTTGTTCAACTTCAATTTCAACCACAGTTTTAACCAGACATATATAAATATCAAATCNNTNNNAANNAAAAATGCTTTTATAAAATAACTTTTTTCAATCCACAACCACAAAAATTACTACAATACCAAACACAAACCAAGAATGAATTACGTCAATGGTTAATACTGTAGTAATAGTTACTTTTCAAAATGTATTTTAATAGAAAAAATATTAAAATAATATTTTTATTTTTAAAAATTCATTTTTAATATAACATATTAAAATCATTCAAAAACACTAAAAGAATAATTTAAAATAAAAACAATAATTTAATTTAAAAAAAAAGGGGGGGTTGAAACTCACCCTGCGTTTAAGTCCTTCATTTCTAGGAACAGGCCTTTCCATTCTTAAACTTCATGTTATGCAATATTACTGGAAATAATTGCCAATTACATTGTAGAAGTTTTTCTACAATTTCAATTTCACATTAACATTTGAACCAAAAGTTGGCCAGATAATAACCTTAGCTTTATTCTTTTTAACCATAGTGTTAACGAGGTAAGAGCATAGCAACACATGAATTTCCCGTCGCATTATTTTAAATTCCCTAATATTTTAAAAATAATTATGAAATTTCACTTTTCGTTATTCATATATATAATCATGTACTATGCATATTATTTATTTAATATTGCAAAGTACCAATTTTAACTGGTTTCTCAAGCACTTCATTGGCATTCAAATTAATAAAGTATCAACATGTAATATTAATCACTTAATTTCCCATGCACTTCATGTTAATTATTTTCTCATTTAATTTTATCGTGTTAAATCGATAATAACAACAGTCGGTAATTTTTATTTTAATTGTTGAATTTTATAATTCGAACATTTTCACTTACATACATAAACAAATTATGATGAATCGAAATAAAACTAAAATCATACTTCATATTTAATAATTTCCACATACATATATGACAAAATATGATTAATTGAAATAAAACAAAAATCGTTCTCTATATTTAATATTATATTGATATTAGAAATTGAATTAAAAATATATTTATTTCCAAATTCGATTCAAATAAAAAACACACACATACGGTACCAAAATCAATAATCTTCACTTACATATATGGAAAACATTATGATTAATCAAAATAAAACTAAAATCATACTACAATACTGTAATTTGACATGATTAAGGACACCTACTTAAAAACAAGTAGTTATAATCTCTTTTTTTTTTTATTAGCTTGAGAATAAAAATATTATCAAACTACTTTTTATGTTAATCAATATTAAATTTTCCCCGAATATTTCAAAAGAAACAATCTTCACCTAATACTATAATAAAATAAAATTAAAAATAAATCGTTTCATAACATATCGAAATAAGTGTTTTGTGCTATATCATGGGTTGAGTTAAATTTTTTATAACATAAAAAAGATACTCAGATTATAATAGTATTTTTTAAAAAGCAAGAAAAATTTGAAACTTGAATCATTAATTCAAATAGGTTAAATAACTTTAGTTAATTTAATAATATAATTATATAAAAAAGCCAGCAATAATAGTAAACAAAAACAAAAAAAATGACAATGACTAATCAGAAAAAATAAATGCTTGCCAATATTATAAAAAGATATCTTATAAATATTTTTAAAATGTCTCAACGATCTTATTTGATAACAAAATAAAAATAAAATGAAAACAGGATAACATCATGAAGAGAAAAATGAAGAAAAACTTGAAGCTCGATCACCAGCAAATCAAATGCTAAATGAAGAATTGAAAAAAAAATCAGTTTTAAAAGACAAAAAAATCTGACTCTATTTAGCATGCCAAACTCATGTCCTACTTATGAGGGGAAAATAACCTTTTACAAAAAAAATTGAATAAAAAAACAATGGTCAACTATCAAGCAAACAAAATTATAAAAGGAAAAATTGAAAAAAAAATCTTTTAAAAAAATAACAAAACAACTCGAGTCAACACATGATATGAAATTGGGACAATCCCATAAAAAGAAAATCATCAAAGCTCACGAAGCTAGAGGCCTGATAATATAACATATATGGATGAAATTGAAAAAAAAATCAATTTTAAAAAAACTTTAAAAAAACCAAAGTCAAACTAGGCTAATTTTCGAAACTCATGACCTGAGTCATTAGATTGGGCTACCCGTTATAAGGAAAACCAGAAAAATTACAAAGCAAAATTCTCAATTATCTAAACTTAAAAAACAAAACAAATAACAATCAAAATAGTAATGACCAAATCTAGTGTAAAAATTAAATGAAATAAAACAACGAGGGATGCAATTGAAAACTAAAGGAAAAAAAGGATAAAAAATAGCAACAAAAAGAACGAGACTAAATATAATAGATGAAAAATTAAAGGATGATGAAATTAAAAAACAATTCTAATTTTATAAATTATCTCAAATAAAACAAATAGTAATAAAAAGAACAAAATTTGAAGGAAAAACAAATTGAATAGTTGCTTTAAAAATTGAAGTTTTTGGAATCGAAATTGAGGAGGAAAGAGAAAAGAAGAGGAATTAAAAAAAAGACAGTTAACACAAAATTGAAGGTCTATTGAACTCATCCGTCGCCCAAGCATGGAGTAGCAACGAGGAGATTCCAATTCCACCCCTGAATCTTCCATTTGACCACCGGGTGATGCAGCACGCATTGCTCGAAACTTGCGGGCTCAACCCACTCACTGATGAGTGCATCAATCACTTTTTTTAAAATATAATATTTATATTTAGTAAATCACCAATCATCCATCAATCCATGTGATAATAACAAAAAAATCACAATGAAAAGGCAAAAATACTTTTGACAACAAGTTTGATATTTTTTTGTTTTTAAAAGTAATTAGTTATTTAACTATTTTTAAAAAAGTAAAAGGATCAAGAAGCTCTTGGATATTAGGTTTTTTTTTTAAGGATAATTGAGTTTTTTTTATTATATTACAAAATAAAAAAAATCAATTTAATCCTGATTAATTTAATAATATTAAATGAAGCTCACGAAAACCATTATAAGAAACAAAAACATAATCTATATTACCATGAATTTAGTTTTGGTCCACGTCACAACACTAATCCCTCTTAGTTTTTTTTTATGCTAATTATAATCTAATTGCAAAATGATGGAGTAAAAATAAAACCACAAAACAGAGGGAAAAGAAAGGGCAGGCAGACAAAAAAAAAAAAAAGAAAAGAAAAGAAATAAAGGGTGTGGAAGATTGTCATAAACTGCTAACTACCTCCTCCAACCAAAAAGACTTGACAATTGAATTGGCTATGGATGGCTTTGTAGGGTCTCTAGGCTACCGTGACAAACAGTAGACAAAAACCGTTTATTAGAAGCTGAAGCTCATTAATAGTTACATGAATAAGCTGCTCTAACCCATTTCACTGGTAAAATCTTCTCTCAAGTTTTTCCTTTTCTTTTCATTTCTGGGTTACTTAGCGATCAGAAAGTTAAGGCTTTTTTTTTCCCATTCATTTGTTAAATGAAGGAAAAGCAAAAATCTAACATGAAACTAATGCTCCCAATTGGGTGATTTTCTGATTTTAGTCTGGGTTGAAGTTTCTTTTTGAAGGGATCAGTTCTAACCACCAGTGTCTGTTTGATTTTAGGGTTTCTTGAAGCTTGTTTTGGAGGAAAATGAAACTGATCTGCCTGCAGTTTGCTGTGATTTTGATTACTTTTGTTGGCCTTGTGGCATCTCAAACTGTAAGTTTATAGAATCCAACTCTTGTGGATTTGTGTTTCTGCAAGCATTGTGGACGTATCTTCATTTTCTTTTTTTATTTTCTTAGACATCAAAAAATGAGACGATTGAGGTCCAATTGGTGGCTTCCAACAATCAAACCAGCAGAGGTGTGAGCATTATTGCTTTATTAAATATCTATTTTTCAGATATTTAGAAAATGTTAGTCACTTTACTGTATGTGTCTCACAGCATGTGTTATGATGCAAAGGGGGATTTTGTAGTTGATCATTGGAATGAATAAATCACTTTGAGAGCTTGTAAGTGACTCATGGGAGAGTACTTGGTTAGCAGAGAGAAAGAATAATGGCTTGATATACAAATGTCTTAGATAGATATTTGCAAATGAATGTTTAAGTTGATCTTGGTATCGGAGCATGCTGTAACATAATCAGTGTAGAGATTTGGGATGATATGAGGTCCAGTAGTAAAATGTTTTCTTTACTTTGATTATTAACAATTCCCTTTCAATAAAAGAGTGAAATTGTTAGATCCTTATAATGCTTGGAACATTACAAGTTTGTCCACCTCTATGCGTTGTGCACCTGTGCATTGGAATGGGTACTATGCAGAAGCGCTCTTCACAAAAGCAACGAAGTTGATCAAAATTTCTTCTTTCCAGTATAATTAGATTTGATGCTGAAAAAATGCACTGCAAGAATGCTTGACTGAATCAACTGACTTTCTTAGAAAAAGGGCTTAAAGAATTTATGGATCCTTTACATTAGTTTTTACTTGTTCAAATTCCTGATAAATTCTCATAGAATTCAGCACATACTTAGCTGTTCATCTGTGCTTTTGTAATATCGTATAATGAACTGCAATGATTGTGATGTAAGTCTTCATATCTTATTAGTGAACTTGCTATTTGAAATTCAATGGATCCCTTGTTTTCTTTTTTGTCTTCTTGTGGAATAATTGAAATGAATGAACTTTTTATCATAAAATGAAATCCCCCTCCTCCCCCTTTTTAAGATAGTTTTACTGATAAGTAATAATAAATAATAGAATATTAAAATTCTCAGAGCTTTTTTTCGGAACATGTGCCTTGCTAATATATTGAAGGTGACTGTATTCCGTTTGACAGCCTGGTGCCCTTCTGGATGGGCTATAAGTCCAAATAAGAGTAAGTGCTTCAAACTTATACGGAGATTCAAGTCATGGAATGAATCAGAGAACCGTTGTATGCGCTATGGTGGACACGTGGCAGGACTGACATCATCTGAAGAACATAGCTTTGCTCAGAAGTTGTGTGGCCAAACTGCCAATGGCTGTTGGGCTGGTGGAAGAGTTATGAATTCTACTATAGGTTTCATTTGGAAGTGGTCCGATAACACTTCACACATGAATGAGTCAATAGTTCCTGAGCCTTTTCCTTTGAATTGCACTAGTTTGTCATGCCGCAATAGTATTGCAGCTGATTTATGTACAGTGGTGAATGGAACTGCCGATCTTGTGGCTGAGAGATGCAATAGTTCTCATGCTTTTATTTGCATGCTTGATGTTGGTATGCCCTTGCCTAATGCATCAAGGCTAGATTCTTTTGCAATTTGTTACAATTATATATTTCAATTCATATATCTATTGACAAAAGATACACATGCATATGTTGCCATATTGTAGATTTGATTTTTCTGGGAGTTCAGAATTTTATCAACTCCTTAATGCCATTTTATCGCTTGTGTTGATAAAAACTTTTACCTTTCTCTTTTCCTCTTTTGGTTCCCAGAGAAGAAATGCTACCACATGCACTGCCACCGGGAATATCTGATTATCCTCGCAGTTGTGAGTGGATTAATCCTTTGCACAACATTAGCAGTTGTGATTTGGCTCCTTGCATACAGGCGAAGCAAGAAGCGTAGAAAGTCTCGTAAGTTATCCAATCCAGCAGCTTCTGCATTGGTTCCTCCATCATGGAAAGTATTCACTAATGAGGAACTGAGGTCGATTACCAAGAATTTTAGTGAAGGAAATCGTCTTCTTGGAGATGCAAAAACTGGTGGCACATACAGTGGTTTTCTTCCTGATGGATCTAGGGTGGCGGTTAAGAGGTTAAAAAGGTCTAGTTTCCAGAGGAAGAAGGAGTTTTACTCTGAAATTGGAAGGGTTGCCAGGCTCCACCATCCAAACTTGGTGGCTATTAAGGGATGTTGTTATGATCATGGTGACCGCTACATTGTTTATGAGTTTATACTTAATGGGCCCTTGGATAGATGGCTTCACCATGTGCCAAGAGGAGGCAGGAGCTTGGACTGGGCTATGAGGATGAAAATTGCTACAACGCTTGCCCAAGGAATTGCGTATGTATACATCCTTGAACCTTTTTCTTTTGGGTATTTGCGGACTACATACTGTTATTGCTATTTTTATCATATACACGAGTACTATTATTTGGTTGTCTAATGTTGGTAGAGTTGAATTGTTATCATAACCACCATCACTGATGTGCTCTTAAAATATCATCACTTATTACTAGAACCTTTGGGTTATTTCTTACATTAATCAGTTTTTTTGCAATCTTTGATCAATTTCTTATCTGCAAATATCTTTACTTTGATGAAAATTTTTATCCTGCACTTATTTAATTTGAATTTTAAGAAGTCATATTTATTCATTCGAGTTACAATTTGGAAAGGAAGCTCGATTTGCTATTAGATTTTGTTGGATTTGCTAAATGGTATATGCTTGTTTCTTTCGTAACGAGATTTGTGGTTTTTTCATTTATAGGTTGTTTGCCTTGTTTTTCAAGTTTATTAAGGGCAATATTAGCATGTTAGATAACACGCCATCAGACCTGTCGTCATGCAGTGGCATACAGTTGTTTTGGCTTTAATTTTAATACCTTCAATAAGTTCAGTTGAAACCTTCATTTTATCTAATGTGTTGCTATGTTTAAAGTGCCTATACTGCTGTTTTATTGATCCTAGCTCTTGGTGCTTGCATCAGAAATGCTGTGTAATTTACATACTAACTTTCACCTGTTATAGATTGTTATCAGTTGAATATAGGTTAATACTTAACTCACTGTGGGTTAAACAGGAAAATGGAGAAAGACTTTTTAAAAATGTCCTTTACTATTTTCATTATGTTTGCACTGATTATGTACCAAGTTTAACTGTATGGGGAAACCATGCGGAATGAGATTTCATTCCTTAATGATTATTGCTAATTGAATCCAAATTGATTCCCGAATGCACATGCGGTCAACTGACAGAATGGAGAAAGATGTTTTTGGGTAAAATTTATGTCAACTTTAATGCTAATGACACGATTACATTCTATTGTGAAGGTGCTTATGCTTGCTTTCTCATTAGCCATTTTAAAATTACATGCAATCTAAATCAATTACAACATAACACATTTTTTGAAATGCTTAGTTGTTTGTCAATTGTGATTTTAGATATCTCAGCATCTATTACCCAAAAAAAAAAGCTACTATAGCTGATAAAGTGCACTGAAGGTTAATGGGTATCAATAATTTTTGTGCATTCCATAGATTGGTTCTCTTTTCAGGAATTTTTGGTCTCTCCGGTGGTATATTTGCTATAATCTGTTTCTCATCCGGTTGGCTCACCTGTGCATGTGGACATATCTTGAATAGGTTCTTGCATGACAAGGTTAAGCCTCATGTTGTGCATCGGGATATTCGTGCTAGTAGTGTTCTGCTGGATGAAGAGTTCGGAGCCCATTTAATGGGGGTTGGTCTTTCCAAGTTTATGCCATGGGAAGTGATGCATGAGAGAACAATGATGGCAGGTGGCACATATGGGTACCTTGCTCCAGAATTTGTTTACAGAAATGAACTTACTACAAAGAGTGATGTCTACAGCTTTGGGGTGCTGCTTCTTGAAATAGTCAGTGGGCGGAGGCCTATGCAAGCAGTTGATTCGGTGGGTTGGCAGAGTATATTTGAGTGGGCCACTCCTCTGGTGCAGGCGCACCGCTACCCTGAGCTCTTGGATCCTCTCATAACCCCACCCTCCTCGGATGTTCCAGAAGCTGGAGTCATTCAGAAGGTTGTGGACCTTGTATATGCTTGCACGCAGCATGTGCCATCAATGCGCCCAAGAATGTCTCACGTTGTTCATCAGCTACAGCAGTTGGCACAGCCATGAGCCACCCATTCTGAAGTAAGTTAAGCTGAAATGGATTACTAAATATTAGATATCTTCAACGCCATTTTTATCCAAGTGGTCGAGGGATGCAATAGTTTCACTACTAACTTAGATGCCGTCTCACTGTTTTTGTTGTTTTAAAATGTATATTCACTTTTAATTAAGAGTAAATTTGCTTTGTAGATTAATATAAATATTGCTGCGGACCTTGAACCGCAGTAGAACTCCGAAAGATGCCAAGCAAAGCAAAACCAAAAGGCTCTTGCAGGTCTTGGAGAGCCACTTTTTAGTTAACTTATTTGGGCTAATCTGATTAATAAACATCTTCCGAAGTTAAAGTCGTGCTCTTAATTTTATTTTTTTGACATCTTTTTTTTACTTTTTTCAAGGTTTCTTTCATATTTTGCATCTAAAACTAATAAAAATGACTTAAATACCTTTAACATCTATAATCTTTGATCTAATTCATTATTTTTATAGAATTAACTTTAAATTTTGAAAATAAAACTAATAAATTTAAAATATAATATCATTATTTTATTTTAATAAAAAAACTAGTGGTGTAAATAACCTTTCTTGTGTCTTAAAAAGACAAAAATAGCCTTAAATATATCTTTTGTTTTTTAAAAAAACTCAAAATCAAACTTTCTAGATGGAGAATTAAAATTATGTATTAAATTTTATTTATAAAATATGAATTCAATTTCACAGAAAATTTAAAATCGATTGGTTAGGTTAAATGTTAAAAATACAAAACTAAAATTAAAAATGCAAGGACTAATTCTCAGCAGTTTAACCTAATTTATATTAGTTTAAAGCAATCTTGAGTTCCTCGGGCTAGTGGCCCAGTAGGCTGGTATGGTGGTACTGGCACTCTAAAAACTGGATTCGAGCGTCTGTTTCGTTTTCGGCTCATAATACTTGGTCGATGTAATCTCTGAAACAAACAATTATTATTAGTAAAGGCACCAGATAACATGAAAGCAGGAGGCTGCAAAGCTACTATAGAATTTCTAGTGCCTTTCTGTTATTAGAACTCTAATGGTCCTGCAATGATAACTTTCTTGAAGGATATGATTCTAACTAAGAAAAAGGTTAAAAAACTAAGCATAAAAGGTTAATAATGTGAAAAACATTGTGAAACAGAAATTTGAAAATTATAACATACCAGCCAGATAATCATGGTAGAAAGAAATTAAACTTCGAATTAGAACAACCAGCTAGTCCCACTATAATCACCACTACACTGAGTTGATCATTCCAGGAACTACTGTAATATCATCATCTCTTCCTCCCTCCGTGTGTGATTCTTCAGCCAAAGCAGCAGCTCTTGCAAACGGAGAATAATACTTGTCGTCAAGGGAATGGCTTCTTGCCAACTCTGCAAGTACGTGAGCCAAATCCCCGGTTGATTTGCCTTGTTCTTGACTGGGAATTTCTGCAATCTAAGAAGAATAAACATTGACAAAGATTCCACTAGTCCCAACTACTATGGTATCTCCTGATTGTATCAGGAATTTTTCCTATCGTTTTTTCTTCCCAGCTGACATGACTCATCGTTGCACTGGGTACGACTTCTTGGCCTCTAAACAACATCAATCGACTATCTCCCATGCTCACATAATGCAACCGGTATTTTCATAGGCTATCTTGAGGATTCGTTCCGGATCAACAGTCCCTTCATACTGACCAAGGAGTGGCAATGGAACAGTTGCACATCAATTCTTGCGCATATTTGCCTACCGACAAAGGTATTTACAAGCTACTCTTGATACATTTTTAAATAAAAACACTTTGAAAGACTAAATACCAGACCAGCGACACGGCTTAGTATCACTTGCCCATATCTGAGCTCAGGATTTGATTAATTTCATTTCAGTACTGGAGAAGGGTTTTGATAATATGTATTTAACCATCCAATGGTAATCCTAAAAAGCTTTTCTTTTCCTCTTATATTTGAAAATGTTTTACCAGAGAGGAAAATCAACATATATTTTCCATGTTGTAGCTTTTACTATGGACCGTAATTCTAGATTTCTTACTTACAATAACCTTTCTGTTTTTGAAACTAGATAATGTATGATATGAGGCATGGCATCATGGAGAGATTATTATGCAATTGACAAATATCATCATTAGTGCAGGGCGCTAAAACAATTATTTCCCTGTACAAGAACGTCGAATTGTGTTTTATTTACATGTGCGTCTCGAGAAATGCTAAGATC
>CM027570.2:39008802-39070340 GCA_015852605.2 Populus deltoides
CTCTTGCATTCAATCCCTCAACTCGACCATGTACATTGCCCATAAAGTCCACCCATCTGGAATCAACCAATATAAACAAATTAAATCAATGAAGAGTTTTACACATAATTTTTAGAGCGTTGCACAAAAGGAAGAGAAGCTAACGTCGTCAAACCAGCGTCCTCCATCCAAGCGCGAATAAGATTCGCTGCCCTCACAGAAGCTGGGCTCATGAATGTCCTCTCAAGATAGCCATCAGCATCACTCACCTGCAGTTCAGGCAATAACATTGACACTCAGGAACGCTTAATTTGCTATCTTTCAGATGAAACAACGGAGGGAAATCAAAATTGCAATCCACATCAATTTGATTACTTGTACAATTAAACTAATGAAAATAAAAAGTTTTCCCATAAATTCAAATATATTATAATTACATCTACATCTATTCAGTGTTATCATTTTTATTTTTATTTACAGAACTGCAGTTGGGCATGGTTTCAGGGCTAAATCATTTTGAAATAAGAAATTCTATTTACCATGTTGGATACTGAAATGAAAAAAATCCCAAGAATATGACATTAACAATAGGAATACTAATACTAATAATGAAAGACTATGTATAGCTGCCAAGACAGAAAATCTCCATCTCCACCTCTAACCTTCAGTTAATACCAATCATTTTAATTGAAATATTATAATAATGGTTGTTTGTTAAGTAAACAATCAGTCAACCATCTCCCATGTTTAGTAGAAGCAAAAGTTAAAATAATTTAAAGTACCTTTCCAAGTTGATTGAGTCTTGACACGGCCTCATCTCTCAAGATTTCAGCGAATAAATCATCCTCTCTACCTTCAAAAATACCATCTTTTTATTGTGATTATTGTTGTTGTTGTTGTTTTCAACAGTTAATAATAATAGGAATAGTTTTTAAAAAACAGTACCAGAGAGCATGAAAGCAGAACTAGTTGGTGGTAACACTATTGATAAGACACAGAGTTGCAGGAACAGCAGGGGAGTTATCATGATCTAAGAAAAATATGATTTGATGTGTGTGTTTTTGTTATTACAGATTGCCACGACCAACTGCGATTATTATTAGCTTTGCAAAAATGTTGAAAGGAGAGAATATGCAAAGCCAAACAACCAGCAGGAGGCGGCAGCGGCAGCAGCTTGCTGTTTTGTTTCGCTGAGGCTATCCAGGGAGGGAGAGAGGAGAGGAGAGGAGAGGGAGGAGAGGGAAGTCGTGTGTGGTTCCAGTCAGTTCCACTCGTTTATTGATAGATGGACCCACCAGAAGAGATACTGGATTCCACGTGATGAACCTCCATTCTGCCAACTGCCATTGCTTGCAGGAACCTTTCACCTTTTCCTTGGCGGCTGCAAGTTGGCATGACGTGTGATGCATTTTTCATGCAAATTACTATCAAACTTCGCCTCTTCCATCCAATCCTATTGAGCGACGATGACAATAATTAGATTTGTATGTAAGTTTAGTCAATTTTGTTAAGCTATTTAATCGTTTATTTGTTTTTTTTTAAAATTAATTGCTCTCCGTTTCTATAGTTAAGATCTTCCCATCTCAGATGCCAAAAATAAATCAAAAGGGTATTTTAGATATTTAAAAGGAATACGGATATGGGGGGTGCCAGATGGCAGATACCCTAATTTATGCTGCTTTGGAATCTATAGGATCACAGCTCATTTGGGATTCATTTTGTAAAATATACACTATGTATCCTCTCACATGAAATTTTGAACACTGTTCACAATGCTACTTTTTCCATCTCATTTCTTTTTCTTTTTTCTTTTATTTTGGCTATTATTTAACTAAATTATAAGGCAATTTATTAGGAAAGGATAAGATTAAAACACATGAATCAAAATAAAAAACAGGTAGAGAATGATTAGTTTTCAAAAGCCGAGGCAAAATATTTATTGTAGTTCTTATATTTTATAAATTATAAACATTAGACATTTTAGCTTCTAAAATTAAAGAAAAAAAAATCAATTTTGGTCTCAGACTTTACCAAGAGTAGTGAGCTTAGTACCAAAGCCCGTAATTGACGGCTGAATTTTATTTTATTTATTTTTAAAATAAAAATTATTTATTTTTAGATAATATTTCTAATATATATAATCTTGCATCATATTTGTTTTTTCTTTTAATTTATTTAGTCAATTTAATGTATATGTTTATTTTTATTATTTTTTGATTGAAAAAATATTATTTTAATAAAAAAAATTTAGCAAATACAATTGGATAAATATCTTGTCTTACAAGATTAAATATCTTAATTTATATCCGTCTTTTTTATTTTTCCAGTTTTTACTTTTAGTTATCATTTATGATTTTTATTTATTTATTATCATACATAGTTCTAAATTTATTTAAATACATACATACATACATACATAAAAAATTTTTAATTTTTTAGATTTTTTTGAATTACAAAAACATATCTAAAAAGCCTATATATATATTTTATTTTTTTTGATCCGCATAAAATATATAGTTCCGTCTAAATTTGGTGGATTCGTTGATTTTTCCTGGGTTTTAGCGGATCGAGATTATTTTCTTAGGATAAGATCAAGATTCTGTCATTTTGTTTTATATTATATTATATTATGTTTGTTTTGTTTTGTTATTAAATTTAGATATAATGAATAGAACTTAGTGCATAATATAAATGATAACTACTGTCTATTACAATTTTTTTTTCTCACCTAATCTACATCAAATTAAAATTAATAATGAAATTTGAAATTTAAAACATGATTGATCATGTTCTAGATAAAATATGAAATTAAGTATCCAAATCCAATCTTAATCTAGGTGATCGATGAAATATACGATTCTTCCCGTCCTTTAATCTAGGCGGTGAAATCTTAATAATCTGTTAGTTGAAAAAGAGGTTCGTCTTGAAGCATTAATATGATCAATATTAGTCCCCAAGGGGCATAGCATGATGGTAAAAGGTTTGAAATCTGCATAGCAGGTCTCGAGTTCGAGTCAGAGTATGCATCTCTTGTAAGAGCCTGAGACAGCTAGGATTTTACTCCCTTACCTGAACCCACAAAGTACACTTTCCGAGGGGTGAGGTTTCCTCGAATAAAAAAAATGATGAATATTAAGAAAAAAATTATTATTTTCAATATACTTACGTACGGCTGGGTATAAAGGATGTTTTTAAAAAACCAATCACCATGGAAATAATTCAAAAACACTCCTAGTCATAAACCATAGAAAATAAATAAATAAAAAATAGAAGAAGGACTCAAAATACTCATTGGTGGCTGGTTGAATTTTCCTAGTCATAAACCATGATGATACACACTACCAATATTCATGGAGGTGGAAGATGCGCTGGATCTTGATTTTCATGTAATTGCGTATCTTAGTCATCCTTCACCACTATATTAATTTTAGTGTGTTTGCTTTATTTATTCAGAACTGTTTAAGATTATGATGATGATAATAATAATTTAAAGTATTTTTATTTAGAAATATATTAAAATAATATTTTTTTTATTTGTTAAAAATTATTTTTTACATCAACACATCAAAAGAATATAAAAATATAAAAAAATATTTTTTAATAAAAAATAATGTTTCATAATGTTTTGAAACGCGATACAAACTACGTTCTCAAATAAATACTTAAGATAAAATAGCTACCGCTCAATCTCAATCCCCGTTAGCATATTGCTTGTGATTTAATTAATATAATAGGAGTAAGAAAATATTCAACTTTTTATGATAAGTTTTGAAAAGAGGTAGAAAATATTCAACTTTTTATGATAAGTTTTGAAAAGAGGTGTGTGTGGGGGTGTGGGGTTGTCATTAGGGAAAAAAACAGGAGCACAAGTTTGGAATATTGTGCAATTTAATTAAAAAAAAAAAAAACAGTTGAATGCACGTGAGAATATGGCAGTGGAGTGAGGTGAAGGCATTTTAATGCTTCATTTAATAGCAAAAACCCTAGTTATATATATATATATATATATATATATATATATATTCATGATCAACTTATAGTAAGGTCCTCATAGAATTTTGCCGAATAATTCATGTGGACCTGGAATCTTGTACCCGCTAATGACTGCTGACGTCGCTGGCATTTTCTTATAAATAATTTCGAGGGCATTAGTCTCGTTGATCATTGAACAAAATCAAGATATAATAAGTTTATATATATTATAGAATACTCTAAAACGATAACATATTAGATTAGCTCGGATCAACTAAAGTTAACTTGTTAAATTTATTACTCAGGTCATGAGATTCTGATAAACCTATAGATAAAAATAAAATAAAAATGATTAAACTTAATCTTCAATCAACTTAATGTTAAAGAATAAAAGTGAAAACAAAACTAAAAAAAAAGGGAGGGAGTTAACCCAAGTTAACCTACAAAATCTGGGTTATGAGACTGAGATAACCCTATAAAGTAACTCAAAATAAATTATGAATCTTAATTCACAATAAACTAAATGTTGAAGGATAAGATTAAATAAATAAATAATAAAAAACACAAAAAATCACTCAAGTCAACAGAACAAACTAATGACCGGGGGGATAAGACCAAGATAATCTCATAGAATGCATATTGAAACAAATTATAAAGTCTAATTTCCAATTAATCCAATGGTGAATGGTGAAATTGAAAAAAATATCCAACTAAAAAAAGACAGAAAAACTCAAGTCAATTAGCTTAACTTATGATTCGAGTCATAAGACCGTGATAACTCCATGGAAAGCAAATAAAAAATAAATTATAAAGTCTAATTTTTAATTAACTTAATATTGAAGGATTAAATTGAAAAAAAATTAAAAAAATAAACCGAGTCAATTCGGATTTATCGCCAAACCCAAGTGAGGAGACTTGTCTCGGGTTCACTTGCCAAACCCGTGAGGAGAAGACTAGGATAACTCCATGGAAAACAAATAAAAAATAATTATGAAATTCAATTCTCAATCAACTCAATGTTAAATAATAAAATTAATAAAATATTCAATTAAAAAAAAACTCGACTCAACTTGGCAAATCCGTAAAACTTGTAACTTGAGTCATAAGACCACAATAAGTTATGAAAGTAAATCAAAAATAATTATGATTATGATTATAAAGTCCAATTTCCAGTCAATTTAATATTGAAAGATGAAGTTGAGAAAAAATATTAAATGAAAAAAAAAACCCGAGTCAACACCACGAACCTGTAAAACTTGCGATCTGAATCATAAGATCGAGATAATACTATAGAAAGCAAATCAAAATAAATTATGAGGTCCAATGCATAATAAATCTAATGTTGAAGGATGAAATAAAAAAAAACTTTTAAAATTTTTAAAAATAATATAAAAAATTCATAAATTTTTAATTTTTAAGGATTAAAATGTGAAATGCAACTGCTCATTGCTAAAGTAAAATATCAAGACCTTTTAATATCTACTAGTTGCCTTATCGGCACTACGCTGTCGGCAAAATTCTAAGTTAATTTTCAGCACATAAAAAAAAACTTCAATGTTATCATTGGACTTTCTAATATTCTGAGATTTGTTAATTAAGAAATAAAAAAATCCATGTTTGGGCTTTATAAAATAAATTAATAAATATATAAACTTATAAATCATAAAAAAGTTACCAACTCTAAAAAAGTCTAAAATATATTGATCTTTCTACAAGAAATAAAATATAAATGCATATATAATTATTTCACGTCACCTATTCTTTTCATTTAATATATTTTCTTTTATTTATTTTGAAGTTTTATTGTGGTCACTTAATACATATGATTTATATTTGTATAAACGCATCTTCTAAACATAACTAATTTGTTTAAAACTCAACTGGGAAAAATTAAATATAAATTATACTAATTTTGAGATATTATACAAACAATTAAAAAGATTAAGATTTATTGGAGGAATAGTTAAAATAAACGAAAATTTAGATTACATGTAATTAAAAGGTAATTAGTAAAATTAAATATAAGAGAAATGCTGCTTCTATTACTACTACTATTACGAAATAGAACTTAATATTTAGCAGCAAAGCAAACAAAAAGAAAACAATATACAAGAATACCGAGCCTGTTATAACGCAAAAATAAACATTTATAAAAAAAATTAATGTATCTAAAAAAAAGTTAAAATCCACAGTATACAATCAAGAAATAATAAAAAGATGGTGCAGGAACCGTTCAATTATCCGAAATTAGAATTGCAGTGTTAGCAAGTAGCAAACCCTAATATCCTCCTGAAAGGTAAGATAAGCCTTTGATAGTAGAAAGCTTGGAAAAAATAAGCCTCCAAGAGTGGAATCTATAAGACCTCATTAATTAATTAATTAATTAATTAATTAATTAATACTGCTAGAGGTGTTGCAAAACTAGAATTGATAACCTTGCATCAAGACAGTCGCGGTCTCCGATTCACATTTAGCTAGCAGATATCATCATGATCAAGTAGTAAAAGTCATGTGACCCCCCGATTCACATTTAGCTAGCGGCCGAAAGATCAATATAAAATAAAATGATTATATTATTCTTGATATTAAAATATAAAAATAAAAGATTGAACAGAACTTTAATTTTTTTTTCTGCCTTCCATCCTTTGTATCTTTTTTCAATCCATTCCTTTCTAGTCTTCACGAGTGATCTGGGTTTTGTCATTTAGCACTTCTTGTCAAAGAATTGTATTAATAGATAAATTTTTAAGATATAATTTATATTATTATTTAATATATTTTCTCAAGTAAAAAATTTTTGCACTTGAAACTTGTTCATACTCATAATATTCTGTGTTTAATTTTTTATCAAATAAATAGGGATAGTGAGATTCGAACTCGTGACCGTTTGATCATTGAGACTCTGATTTATATTATTCGAACTTGTGACCGTTTGATCATCTCAACCCAATAGTTTAAGCTATTAGGTAATATTTTAAGATATGATTTATATTATTTTATAACACATAATAACCCATGCATTTCTTAATTTATAGTATGTATAGGTACGGGGTTTTCAAGGGTAAGATAATGCTGAATATTAAAATATATTGTGATATTAAGGTAGTTTTCATATTAAAATTAAATTGTGAGTTTTCTTTAAATTGTAAAATCTAAGTTTAATTGAAGAAAATCTATTGATAAAAATATATGCATGACATTTAGTGATTTAAGTTTCTATTCTTGAACTACCACTAAAATTATATTGGAACATATAACAATGAATCTAAAAATAAATAAATTTAGAATTACTTTTTTGTATTTTTTAAAACAAGTATTTATTTTATTTTATGAAAATAGAAAAGAAATCATTACATATTAAAATATAAAAATTAGTATGTCGTGTATTACGCAGTCGAAGATTTTTTAAATGAATCTAGGTTTTGCACCCTTGTTTTTGCCTGGTGTTAGGCTTCATGGACTCGGTTTTGCCCTTTTTCTTCTCCTCATGGACTGGGCTTGAACGGGCCTTGTTTGTCACCTCTTCATTTTGGGACTTCTTTCTCCTCTCATTTTCCTCCTCATCTGGGCCTATTCTGGGCCCTCTTTTTCTCTCCTTTTCTTTTCTTCTTTTCTCTCCTACTCAGTTGGGCCTCGTTTTCTTCTTTCTCTTATCTTTGGATGGGCCTGTTCTGGCCCTCTTCTTCTCTTCTTATCTCCTTTTCTTTTCTCTTCTTTTCCTCCTCGGCTGGGCCCGTTTATATCCTCTTTCTCCACTTCTCCCGGTGCTCGGTTTCGGGGGCTTTCTGGGCCTCTCTTCTCCTCCATCATTTGTGGCTGTTCAGTTTGACATTGTGGGCCCTGGATGGGCTTCTCCTCTTCTCCATCATTTGTGGTTGCTCGGCATGGCATTGTTGGGCCTGGTTTGGGCATCTTCTCTTATCCATTGGTTGCTGTTTGGTTTTTACCCCTGTCGGTATCTATCAAAACATAAATGAGTATTTGATATATATATTTTGTGACAAAACATTGTTGTTTCGTATATGAGTTCAATGTCCTTAAACATTGTTGTTCCATCGACAACAGTGCTGTAATGGGGATGAATTTATCCTTAAACTGTCAAATTAAATTTAAACAGTGAGAAAGTCAATCTAAAAAGAACTTAGTTTAATATAAGATTGAGAGACCACCTAAGCTTTATGGAAAAATCATTAAAATTAACCCTTGAATTACCATGAAAAGTAATAAATTAGTCCCTTTAATTATAACGTGGATTTAAATCCCTTTAATTAAAAAAGTAATACTTATTGTTCTCTGTGATCAAAGATCAAGTTATAGAGTGTTTGGAAAAGCAGTGCTGTGAACAAATATGGAGGTTAGCAAGGAGTTGACGCAGAGAACAGCTCGAGCCTTCCCGGGGACTAATTACGGTTCACGCGAAGAGCACTTCCCTGCCTAGAAAATAGCACGTTACTAAATCCCATATAAATGCAATTGGTGTGAATTCCCTTCCCTTCTTTTCGCATGCAATTCTGACTGCTTTATAAGCTTCTCTCCACTCCCGCCTCTATGAACGTCATATCCTTTACGTTTAGTCCGTGTATTTGGTAAAAAGCCAGGACAAAACGATGGATTTAATATTTAATTATTTATGCATATGCTAATCCTGTGCATCTAAACTAACTTGCTGCAAGATTTCTTATGGATAAAGTTTTTATTTTAGTACTTGACGCGCAAAAAAATATTATCCAGGACGCACTGCCTAGCTAATCTCCTGTAAAAAGCAATGATGAGTAAGTTAGGGTATTGGTCTGCAAATCAACAACCACCAATATTCAAACTAACCAGGAAATCAAAATGTACTTGCATGGCTTTTGTTACAATATTAATTGCCGCGTGTAAACTATATTAGCTAGCGAAGCTAACATTTCGTACTCCAGCCAGCCACTTGAAACAAGAATCCCAGAATGGCAACACCAGGAACAAAATATTCAATCTTTTTTTATATAGATAAAGATGGAGTTGGCTTGTATTTTTGTGATTGCCCGAGCTCTGAAGAAGACGTTTGTTTTTTTGTGTTTTAAAAACGTATTTAATTTTTTTTTTTAAATTTATTGCTCACCCTCCTTCTTCCACCCAAAGTATTTTTATAATTTGGAGTCGGCTCAAATTAAGTGTTGCTCACCCTCTTTCTTCCACCAAGTAAAAGAAAAAAAGAAAATTAGGTGGCCGCAGCCCCTTTCTTTTTTTGTTCAATAAAAAACGTAAGTGTGGTTTGCTGCCCATTCCAGCAAAGATGGCCATCACCTTTTCGGTTTTGTTATAATTTGCTTTATAATTTCTTCAAGATGAAGAAACTTTTCCCACTCAATCGCCCCATGCTGGTTATATTATCCAAAAGTTAATTCCTCTTATATTTATTGTTCCCCTTTTATCATCGTACCCGTTGAAGGAACAACCCCATGGGGAATCATTAGGGCTTCTGCACCTCTGTGGGATAGTTCACAAGGCAGGGGGAAAATACAAAAAAAAGAAAGAAAAAAAAAGATGTTACTTTTGAGGGTTAGCATATCTACAATTACCTAATCTTTAAAATATTTGATTCATGATGCAGTTTGTTGATTTGGTAGGGGTAAGTGCAATAGAATGGACCGCTTGAATTTCAATGGGTTAATTAATATATGCTTTTAATTTCGTCGACAACTCATGAGTTGACCTCGTTCATGGCCTGCGAGGGTATAAAAACTAAGAACTTCGAAGTTAAAACTAAACTGTACACTTGAAAAATTAACGTCCACGGACAGATACAGTAATCATTGGTGGAGATAGTGGAAGGTGCAGGGGTGGAGGTAACGTAAAGAAGCGCCACCATAGGCATTGGTGGAGATAGTGGAAGGTGCAGGGGTGGTCCTGATTGAGGTGGTGAAAGGTACCGGCGGAGGTTGTTAATAAAAAGGAGTGAAGATAGTGTAGGGTACAGGGTTGGTCCCCTTTTAATATTTGTGTATTTATTTATTTTGGCTATAATTGCGACCCATTGCAAGCTCTTTATTCGGCGGATACAACCTTAGATATAAGTATTGAGTTTCCACAACATATACATGCAGTAAGAATTCGTTACACAGATATAAAATTATTTAAGATTTATATGAAAACTATTTAAAGATTAAATATTTTTTTTTATTTTAAATATTTGTTTCAAGATTAAATTATTGTTAGTTACAAGTTATTTAAGGTCCCGTTTATTTGCTGGAAAGTAGTTTTCTTTTGGAAAATGAACTCCGAGAAAATAAATTATTTTTCAATGTTTGGTAGTGTAATGAAAAATAAGTTGGAAAACACTTTCTAGTGATTGGTTATGTCATTGAAAATGAACTGGAAAATAACTTATTAACTTGAAGAAAAGTTTTAAAAAAATTTCAACCAAAGTGTTGATAGATAAAAAATTTCAATTAAAAAAATGATAAGGAAAAAGAAAATAACAATTATAAAAATGAGAACCAAAATTAATATAAAAATTAAATTCTAAGGGATGAAATTGAAAAATAAATATTTAAAACAAAATATATATCAATCAAAAGTTTGAGGACCAAATTTGACATAATCAGCAAATAATATGATATTTCTAAATTTTTCACAACTTCAGGAAAGTATTTTTCGCCCAAAATAAAAGGAAAACACTTTTCCGAAACCAAGCCAAATTTTCCTTTGATCGAAAAGTGTTTTCCCGTTGACCAATTTTTCTAATAATAAACAAATATAAGAAAGTTTGGAAAGTGATTTCCCGAAAACTACTTTCTGGAAAACAAATGCAACCTAAGTGTTCAGTCTCTAACGGTAATCCAAATAAATCATTAATAAAAAATCTTCTAAATCTTTTGAGGAGGGAGAGATTGTTATGTTTTTGAGTGCTTCTATAATATGTGTTGTTTTCTCTCTGTCTATATTTTGTACTTACATAAAATAAGAGGTATAATATTATATTTATCAATAAACCTGAAAACCTTATAAATGATAAAATATCAATTTGCTCCCTGAATAATATCACATATATTATTTCAGGATGATTTTAGAAATTTATTCAAATATCAAGATCCTAGTTGATTTTTTTCTTAGGTTTAAAATTATAATCTCTTTTATTAATTACATTCTACCTTTCAATTTCTAAAACTTATTTACAATCAAGTCAAACTTGATTAATTATCTCAGATTAATTTTTGACTAAAGATTTTTATGTGTGTGACCCATTAGATTTCATAATAAATTAGCCTAGATAAAAATGACATTCCTTAATAAAATAGAATTAATTTATTATTAACTCAACAATTTATTAATTTATATTTTAAGATCAAGTACAATGTATATTTAGCAACGTGTCATGATCCTTTAAATACTAGGAAAGTTATAAATTGTTTGAGTTAACTTTTTAGTGATCAATTTTTCAATGTAATTATTATCCCTTCATCAATAATGTTCTAATTTAAATATTATAGCATTGAGTGTCTATTATATCAAATCATGTTTGTTTTCAGTACCATGATCATTGATTATTTGAATAAAATATGAAACTCTTTTCAAATCTCATTTCACCTTACACAAGGATTCACAATCAATACTATTTGAGAACAAATATTTTTTTTTTCAAATTCACCTAAGGTGATGAATATTTTCTTGATTACTCAAATACCTTCATATAATTTACATTATACTCACTACTTGCTTGTTTGTTACCCTTGATTAGAATAACATGTAACAAGATTAAAACATAATATTCTTTATATAATATAATTTAATGATTTCAAATCTCACTACTAAAAAATAAGGCTATTAGCATCGGATTTTAGNAACGGATAATTCCGTTGCTAAATTCAGTAGATTTATAATGAATTACACATATATTATTTTTTTAATATTAGCAACATGCTTAGCAAAGGAAAATCCATTACTAAAAGCAACATAAAATTTGCAACGGACTATCATTGCTTGATTGAAAAAATAATTATTTAAATTTTAATATAAAACTAAAATTTTACAGACTGTTGATTAACTTTTACATTATAAAATCTCAATCGTTTATCTCCACTGGTTAATTAATTCAAAACCTACACCCCCTTTAATTTAAAACCTGCACACCCCCCCTTTATCTCCACTAGTTAATTAATTCCAAACCTGCACCCCCCAACAGAAACGTAAACAGGAGCAAAGAAACAAACAGCCGAAAATTAATTAACTTGCAGTGGATCTCTTCATCTCATTCGTCCCTCATAACATCCATAACTGTAGAAAAATCACTCTCTCTTCATTGATATGATTTTCCTTTATCCCAAACTTTTTATCTACTTCTCATTCGTCTTCAACATCCCTAACTTTTATCTTCATCTTCTTCTCCTTCATCTTAACAGATTCAATCTTTCTCTATAAACCACTAAAAACACAAACCCATGGCAACATCCCACTAGACCCATCATTATCACCGTCGAATATCCTGATTTACCCCCTCTCTTTGTATATGGGTTGGGTTTTACACTCTTTTCTTCAATAATTCAGGTAACAAATTTTTTTTTTATCATACTTTGAATAATGGTTTTAGGCTATTCATTCGAGAAAATAAGGGTTTATGAAATGTTTTTACCATGATCTATAACCTAATTATGCATGTTTAATTGAAAATTTATTAAAACCCTCAATTTAATTTGTAGGGTTACGATTCATAAATTGTTTGAAAATAACTTTTCTAGGCATAGGACTGTGTTTTTTCTTTCCTTATTCAATGCGAGTTTGTATAAAAATATTAATTGAATGATTTTCATTGACCTTTGAAACCATTTCTAATAAACTTGAAGTCCAGGTTCGTTCTTTTTCCAGATTCGTGATATGCTGGAGAATGAGGAGAAGAATGAAAATGCTGCCTTTGTTTCTTTCTGTGGGGATATTGACTTAACAACCTTCAGTGAGAATCCAAATTTGAAAGACACATGGGCTCATCAGGTTCATGATATGCTAGAGAATGAGGAGAAGAATGAAAATGCTGAATTCCGAGTGAAGGAGGTTGAGTACATTTAAGCATAGGTAGGTCCCTTTTAAATTCTTGAAGTTCTTATTTTTGTACATTCTGTTTATTCATCTTTTGTTCTCTCTGTTTCTTTAATTTATTTTAAGCTTGCTTATATTCAGCTAAGGGTGTGTTTATTTGTGTTTAGCTTGAATATATCTAGTTAGTGATGTTGACTTCAAAATTGTTGAAGTAGTGTTAGTCCATCTACAACTTTACTTCCACCATAGAGGACTTGTAATCTTTGTGGAATATTTCAAGGTTATGTGGTTTGTTTGACAAGTGAGTTGTTTGCTAGATATATGCATTCTGTCATACCTTTAATTCTGAGGCAATGATGGACACTGGAGCAAGCTTTTCAATACATTTTTAAATTTTGTTGAGTGTGGATTTATTTATTTTCATTTTCAAATTTCTACATATTTCTTTTATCATTTTTTTATTTGTTTTTTGAAGAAGGTTTTCCCTTTGGAATCTTTGTCTAATAGGTGTACCATAAAAAATATCAATAAAAGATTCCTTAATAAGTGATTCTTGATGATAGATTTAACTTTCTTTTTTTGTTTGAATACATATATACAGGTGAAGATAATAAAGTGTCTAGTGGAAAACATTGTGGTAGATATTTCATTTAACCAACTTGGTGGACTGTTCACCCTTTATTTCCTTGAAAATGTTAATGCTTTATCCTAGAAATTATCTACTCCTTTTGTCCAAATATTATGATCCCTTTTCTGGACACTTTTTCTTTCCCAAATTATTAGTCTGTTATTAGAAAATCACTAATCCTGCCATGCCCTATTCATTAAGCAACCTAAATCAAAACCATCTTCTGGACTAAGCAAATTATTTCTTGAGGCTTGTAGTGCAATATATGCTGTTTTACCTGCTGGACAAGATAATCAAGGGCAACCCTTTTTGTCCAAACACTTCAATGTTATTGATCATTTGCGTATAAACAACAACCTGGGACATAATGTCAGTAAAGATATACAAATAGAACTCTGCTATGCTGTTTTCCATCAAGTTAAATGTCATTTGAATACCTTTGCTTTTTTACGTTCCAAATTTTATCAAGCAAGGAATACAAGCTGGCAACTATTGTATTCCTGTTTCTCCTGGAATTAACTGGTGGTTGTTTCCAATAGAGTATTGGAGGTTCTTTTTACATTCCAGCAAGAGTTCCATTCCAGTAGAAAGACATGATTACTTCATGCTGTTTTTATTTTTATGCTTAGCTTCTATCCATGCCTGCTTCTTCCATGATATATATGTACATGTATCAAGAACAAAGGAAACAATTTTGCATTTCTTCTTTGATATAATTATGGAGTTTGGTTGACTTTATATTTTCTCAACTCAATAATTATTGATGATAATGCATATATTTTTTCTGGTTTTTAGCATGCCTCGACGAGGATCCATATTAGATTTTTAGAGTGACAGGTCCACTTCATCCAAATCATTTCAAAAGGAGACAAAGAAAAAAAAAGAAGAGGAGATAAAGAAAAAGGATGATTTTATTTTTGAAATGAAACGGCAAATGGATTCCATGAAAAGAATATCTTATGAACAATCTTGGATATCATGGTGGGACATCAAATATTGACCAAGGTATGCCAGCACCTATGGCCCCATCAATGCCTCCGCCTATGGCTCCCCAGATAATAACACCCATGGGTCCCACATCTTCACCAATTTATCGACCTTCACCTCAACCACTATATCTTGATTTATCTTACGTCGATCCACAATATCATGGTTCGTCTCCACAACAAGCACCATGATTGTATATTTTTATTGTATTTCGACTTATTTGCATTAATGCAAGTTTAACTAAATTTTTATACTATGAATTTTATTTTTATTCCATTTATTGTTGCTGAGAAAGTCATTTTCCATATTAATTTATGTTGTTTATATATATTCTACAACTTTTAAAATATCCATAAATAATTAATTAAAAAAATTAAAAGTCATTTGGATAAAAATAAATAAATAAATTTAATAAAAATAATATAGTCAGCAACGGATTTTTCATTGCTGAATGTAAATAATTCATCAATCAGCAATGAAAAATTTGTTGCTGATTTTTTAGCAATGGAAATTTCGTTGCTGAAAAATCAGCAACTACAGATCTGCATTCGATATTTTCTGTTGCTGATTCCAATGCTAAATTTTTTTAGCAACGGATTTTAGTTTTATTTGCAGTGGATTATTTAGTTGCTAATTACTATATTTTTTAGTAGTGTCTAAGGGTTATTTACACAATCGTCACGTGAGTATTTCTATAAACATAAGTGATCTCACCATATGAAATTCTCATATGGGTTATTTCAGTGTATATGTCATTTGACAAATACCAACATATTAATTTTAGATATCCTTTATACCTCGGTTTATGAGAACAACTGCTTCATTTCATAAAAGAAAGAATAATGTATATATATCAGTCTCAACAACTCTAATTAATATTCAATTTTAATAGAGCATTGATCATGAACATTTAAGAACAATGCTTTAATGAAAATGATTTTACAATCATAACAACTTTATAATTTTTTTTGTAAAATATTTTTGTTCCAAAACCATTCATTAACTAAATATTTGATTAATATTAAAGATAAATAAAGCATTTATTAAAAATTAAATATGTTTACATGAATAAAATTAATGTCATATGTAATCTACTGATTGACTACAAGACATATATACTAATAATAAAATCTTGCTTGATTGGATAGATCAATATATATTTACTAATCAAGACTTGGTTTAGGCTAGCACAAGAAAAAAATTCTTTTTTGTTATTAAAATGACATCAATTATGTTTTTTTTTAATTAGAATTTAGATCATCAACTAATCCACGGTTAAACTCAACCCCAACCTTTAACTTTATAACCACATAACTCTTTTTTATTTTCAATAACAATTAAGTAATGTACTCTCTCTCTTTTCCTATACGAATCTCTACATGATCTATTCATGCCCTCGAACTTAAAGAGGGTCGACAAAATAAAATTTGCTCGAATGATCTAATTCCACCATACAAATATATAATGCTAACCCTTTTAGCCTGTGGGGGGGGGGGGGGGCTTTATTTTTAAAAAGTTTTTTTTTAATTTTTTAGTTGTTTTTTGTTTCTGTTTTATCGTAAAAAAAATATAATGAACAAGATTGTATGAAATTACACTGGCAAGACTTTTTAAGGTGATCTAAGTTAGGTTTAGTGTCATTATCATGCTTTCCTTTTTTATTGCTAAATATCATGGTTGCAACATAACATTTTCAATTGTAGAAGTTGAGGGCGTAGATTTTTCATCATATTAAAGCATAGAAAGTCTCATGTAATGAAAAGTAATTAGACCATTAATTCTGATGATAATATATTATAGTAATCCACAACAAAAGCACTTACTCTATACATTTTTTATGAATAACCACAATACCGTACGCACGGTGAGTAATTTTATCTAAGAAAAAAACATTTAATTACAAATAATGAATTCGTTTTATAATAATGATTTCTTAATTAAGTAGACTATAGGAATATATTGTGTAAATTTTAAGATGATACATGCACGTGCGTGGTTTTTTACGTCAAAGATTTTTAAATGGATTCATCAAAAGAGGAAACTATTTTAATTGGATCTTGACAAGACTTTTTTTTTCATTTTCATTTTAATTTTAATTCGTACAGTATACTTGCTAGTCAAATGAAGAGAGTAGCGTTCAAACCCGAGTCCGATTAATGAATAATTGGACTAGAAAAGAAAAATAAATGTGTTTTTTAATTAATTAATGAATAGATCCAAAGTCTCTCTTGTCGAGCAAGGATAGTCAGTCAAAGAGTGGAATATTTTGCGAGGGAAGATTGGGGGTCATGCTACTAGTTAGATGGCTGAATAATAAAACTGTCACATGTGAAATAAAGATAAGTTGTTAATTCTTCTAGGTATCATTATAATTAGTTTTTGTATATGTAAAATAATACAAATTATATTTTAAAATATTATTTAATAGCTTAAGTATTAAATTGAGATGATTGTTTTTATATATATATATATATATATATATATATATATATATATATATATATATATATATATATATATTAGAGTTTTAATGACGAAACGGTTATGAATTCAAATTTTACTATTTCTATTTATTTGATAAAAAAATGAAGCATGAATCTCTGTAAGTTTTAAGGTCAAAAGACTTTCACTTAAGATGATATGTTAGAGAATAATATAAATTATATTTTAAAATTTTATCTAACAGTTTAAACTATTAGATTGAAATAGTTTTTTGACCTCATCACTTTTAGAAAATAAAAGAAAAATTCCAAGTTTAAAGATTAAAAGAAATTGAAATAAAATTATAGGAACAAATAGTGTATGCTTTAACCAAAAAAAAATTGATTTAACTTCTACAATATTATTTTAACTAATTGAGATAATATTTCTCTAATATCAATTTAAGTTGTAATTTAATAAACAAAAATCAACTTTTGTTTTTCAATTAGAGGAAGAAAGATACTTTGCCAATAATTGTAATTTAATTTATTTAATATTTTGATGACTTCTAATTTGAGAAACCAAAGTTTTTCTATAATTTTAATTGAATATCTTAACATTCAAATCTGGGTTCTTTTTCCTGGGTTTTCTATTTTGATTAAACTTTAAATCCCCACGTGTAGTTTTATTTTGTTGATGCAAAGACAATTAACATGCGTCACTCAATGTAACAAAACTGAACAGGAGGACAAAAATATAAACATCACTATTTACTAATATTTTTTTTCAAAAATATATTAAAATAATATATTAAAAAAATAATTTTTATATCAATACATCAAAATAATATTAAAACACAAAAAATTAATTTAAAATAAAAAATATATAAATTTTTTCAAAAATAATTTTGAAACAACCAAACCTGCTCTAATTAGAGTAAACTTGTTCATTGGCAGTATCAATAGAAAAACAAAAAGTATAGGGATAAAAGATGCCACCCGATGATTGTCTTGCATCAAGTAATCTTGAGCCAGAAGATATTCTTCCCCTGGCATCACCGAATTGCCTTGGTTAGTAAAAATACTCTAATTTTTTTTTTTTAACAGAATGTCAAACTTGCAAGGATCATGAAGTAATTAAGAAGGTGGTAACTTGCCCTGTAACGTTTTCTTTCAGGGAGAGGAAGAATTATTTCAAAAGAATTCATTTACATTGCCTAATTCTCATCTCATGTATTAAAAACAAGCCAGCCAGCCAACCAGCACAGGAAGAAGGAAAGACAAAACGTAGGTGCCCACATGTATGATGCCTGGATGAAAAGAAATTCTTGCATTTTCTTACAAAATCCTAGTTACGCCCTTCTCTTTCCATGTTCTGACTTGTCTCTCTGCCCCTCCTTTTTCCTCCTCCCTCTCCCTAACTCTTTGTATATAAATATATACACGAGTGCTTTGTTATTTCTCAACAACTTCTCTTTAACATAGCAAAGAGCATCAAAGAGATGGAGCCAGCAATGCAAGGAAAAATGTTCACGATTCTTATGGGGTTGGCTAGTTTGTTCATTGTTCATGTCAATGGAGAGACTTCTCTTCCGCTTGATCATCAAAAACTCACCAGTGATGGTCGTTATCATGATCAAATGCAAAAATGCAAGCTTTCAAGCACTCTTTGTTAACTCGTCGACAATTGGCCACTCCCCCAATCTCTTCCTCTCCAGCTCCGGCACCACAGGTAAAACTACGTATAGTGCTTGATTAATTAATCTAATTGGTTGGTTCTTTCTTGGTAAAGAAAATAATTGTTTGCATAGAGTGTGGTAAGTACTTATTGTTGATAATTGTTGTGATGATGCAGGCTACGCTCCAGCCAACTGGGTCTCGTCCACGTGTATATCAGGTGACATCATACGGTGCAGATCCAACAGGGAAAGTAGACAGCACGGAGGCACTCTTAAAAGCTATAGCAGATGCGTTTAATGGTCCCAGTGAAGGGTTCTTGATGAATGGAATCACTAATCTCGGTGGTGCACACATTAATCTTCAAGGTGGAAATTACTTGATCAGCAAACCTCTGCGACTGCCGGCTGCTGGAGCTGGGAACCTTATGGTACGCCCACCCCCACAAAGATTTCTGAATTTCTCATAGAAATACAGTCTATGTCACTCCTGGCATGTTTGTTTTACTTTTGTGAATCTGTCATCATACATTTTGCTAAAATAATCGTGAGGGTAACCCAGGTGGCAGGACAGGCTTCTAAGATTGGTACAAGTGAGCCAACATTTTGTACGACTCCAGCCTGTGATCGATTATTTTCTACTTCTAGATATTTTTCTGTTTTGAATGGTTAATCTATTTCTAATGTGGACTTGGAAAATATGCATAACTTGGAGTGAAAAAAGACACCTCTCCTGGAAGCGTGAACGTTGATTTTTATGACTCTGTTAATTTCTTTTCTTTCTTGTGGGTGCAATTTCTGATATCAAGGTTGTAGACTATGTCAACTACATGTATCAATTTTGATTTTTTGGAAGACTTACGACCAGTTTATTATCATTTTTTGGTGACCAGATTAGCGGAGGGACATTAACAGCATCGGATGATTTCCCAACAGACGGATACCTTATTGATCTATCAGCCTCATCATCGTCTTCATCGTCCTATAACTACGAGTATATAACTATTAAAGACCTCATGCTGGATTGCAAGTTTAGGGGAGGAGGCATTTCAGTTATAAACTCACTTCGGACTAGCATAGATAATTGTTACATCACACATTTCAACACTGAAGGAATTTCAGTCCAAAATGGCCACGAGACCTACATCCGCAACTCCTTTCTTGGACAGCACATTACTGCAGGTGGCGATCCGGGCGAAAGGAAATTTTCAGGCACTGCAATTAACCTAATGGGAAACGATAATGCTGTTACAGATGTGGTTATATTTTCAGCTGCTATAGGAGTAATGGTTTCCGGTCAGGCTAACACACTTTCTGGTGTACATTGTTATAATAAGGCAACAGGTTTTGGTGGCACTGGAATTTATTTGAAGCTGCCAAGTCTGACACAGACCCGGATTGTGAATTGTTACTTGGATTACACTGGCATTGTTGCTGAAGACCCAGTGCAGCTTACAATCTCTAGCTGTTTTTTCCTCGGTGATGCATACATCCTCCTCAAATCAATTAATGGTTTGGCAAAGGGAATCAACATTGTTGATAACATGTTTGCCGGATCTAACAAGGGGATTGAGATTGTTCAGTTGGACCAATCAAAAGGCCCTTTTAAGAAGATTGATCAGGTTGTGGTGGATAGGAATAATGCAGAGGGGATGAATCTGAAGGCAACGGCTGCAAGAGGTTCTGCGCAAGGGAATGGCACTTCATGGACTGTAGACTTCAGTCCAGTTCTATTGTTTCCTAACCTTATCAATCATGTACAATACTCATTAAGTTCAAGTGGCACGAAGTTTCCCAGCCATGCGTTAAGGAATGTTTCTCAAAACCGTGTTGTGATTGAGTCCGATATCGCGGTGGCGGCAAGAGTTTTCGTCACGGTGGAGCAGGGCAGCACAAGTTGAAGCTGACTTGTTTTTAGGGTTTACAGCAATCCGAAAGGACAATTGTGAATAGGAGAGAAGCTTGACCCTTATTCATAGACTGAACAAGTTTCAGTCGAGTTTCCTGCTGGATTTTTTCTATACTTCAACTCATAAATTATAATACGACATAAGCAAGAATTATATATGTTGTCATCCTGGCTTCTGCAATTAGACCATCCCTTGCCTGATTTGATCACGATAAATTCACTTCATTATTATTTTTTTTTGTCTCTTCGAAAATGATTTTTCCTCTGACCAATTGCTGTGGTCGACATGTGAAGCACGACATGAAGAACTACCGAATTAATGTTGAAAATTTGTGCACTAAATATGAGAAAATGATAAAAATACGTACCTTCATACATATTATGAAAACTATCAGTTGAAATTGATTTTAGATCGCTCTTTCTCTTTGACAATGACAGACAATCATGCCTTCTTTTTCTCCTACTCCTCCTCTCTGATCTCTCTTACTATTATTATTCTATTATATACTTCAATCTATGCAACTCCAACTCTTTATTTCTCCTTGGTTTTGGGATTGAATTACAAAGTTTCTATTTGATATTTTTATTAAATTCAGCTTAATATATTAATTTTAAAATTTTTTAGCCAACTTATTTGAAACTAACTTTTATAAAAGTTGTCTATATTTCAATCAACTTGGCATGTTAACAAACAACTTGGATGATCGGTTATGCTTTGATATTTTTATTTTTAATATAATATTTTTTTTAATATTGAGATGAGAACATATTGAATCAATTTGGTTTTTGCTGATTAACTTTTCAAATTTACACTCTGGATTATGGACTCCACTGAATTTAAAAAACTTATTTTTAAAAATATTTTTTATTTAATGATATTATAATAAAAATATATAATATTAACCATTTTATTTTTTTTATTAAATCCTGCTCAATATATTAATCTTAAAATTTTCTAACCCAACTTTTTACTTAACCTATGTTTGAAACTAACTTGCTTGAAAGTTGCCCATACTTCAATCAACCTGACAGGTTAAAAAAACAACTTAGATGATCGGTTATGGTTTGATATTTTTATTTTCAATATGATATTTTTTTTATACTGAGACGACAACATATTGAATCAATTTGGTTTTTATGGATTAACTCATCAAATCCATATTCTGGATTATAAACTCCACTAAATTAAAAAAAATTATTTTTTAAAAATATTTTTTATTTAATGGTATTAGAATAAAAATAGATACTTACAAAACTAAACATTAATTGCATGTCGAGATATTTGTTTGAAACTACTATAATTTTATAAAAAATAAATCAAAATAAATTATAATGGCCACTTCAAAATTAATAATTAATAAAATATTAAAGTATGAAATTAAGAGAAAAAAAGAAAAAAAAAAGATAAACATGGAAGATAGATTTTTTTTTTAAAAAAAAAGAAAAGGATAGACAGAGAAACAGGACATTAAGACCTACCGAATTAATGTTGAAAATTTGGGCACCAAGAGAATGATTCGATGACAAACCATTAAAGAGCTAATAAAAAAATATAGATAGAGAAACTGAGAAGTTAAAAGAACTTGCGTCCAGTGGGCCTCTAAAACACGTGTACTAAAAACACAAGCTCCAAGCTTCAATCGGTTGATTTTCTTCTTCTTTTTTTTTTTAAGAGGAAAATTACTCCTAGCATTGATAAAAATTATATTCATCTATTGGATTTTGAAAAATTATAATTTATATGAATAAAAATTAAAAATATAAATAAATAAATAAAATACCCACACATATATTATAACCGACATGAGTTGATTCAAAATTATTGATTGATCTCTGCAATAACAAGCAATCCATATTCTATGCTTTTTTCTTATTATTATTATTATTATTATTACACACTTCAATCTTTGCAGCTCCAACTTTTTATCCTCCGAAATTGACTTTAAGCGAAATATAGATTTTCTTTTTTAATTTTCTAGAATATTCAATATTAATACTAATAAAAAAAAAAAAAAGAAAAAGGTGTTTTTATAATATTTGAAACGAGCTTCACGGCGCTGTCATCACAAGACGACATTTGGAAATAGCTTCTTGAATGATTTATTGGCGTCAACAATCTTGAAAATGGTAAGAGAAAAATCTTAGATCTGAATAATTTGGTTGGCCTAACCTAACCAAGCTGTCTAACGTTGATAGTTTTAGTTAGATTGAACCTCGGAGTCTGTCAATGTGAGCCTGTTTTCACGGACCGTTGCTATTTTTGATGTTTTCGTTCTTGGGCATTAGTTAAAGTTGGTGAGCCTACTCAATTTGATAACGGACTCCGTGCAATGCGAACATTAGATACATAATCATGAATGAATTGGAAACTACCAGGAGCACGGAGAAATTAAGAAGCTTCCAATCGACTAAACTCAATGGTAATTATCGATTTTAAATAAAATAAAATAAAATTAATTAATTAAATTTAATTTATTATTAATTATTTATATTTAAAAATTAAATATAATATCTATCAACTTCTCGTAATCTTCTAAATATTAAAAAAGTTATAAGTGATTTGACTTAACATTTCAGTGACTAGTTTCTCATTGTAATTATTATCTCTTCATCAACACTGTTCTAAGTTACACATTATAGCATTAAGTGTGTCTACTCTATTAAATCATGTTTGTTTTCAACACCATAATCATGATTATTTGAATAAGATTTTGAAACTCTTTTCAAATCTTATTCCACCTTGCACAATGATCTACGATCAATATTATCTTAAAACAAATGGAATATTTTCATATAGTTCATGTTATATCAAATATCATTTCTTATATAAGATAACTTAGTAATCTCAAGTCTAATGATAACTTATACAACTTTCATGTGAGCCTTTTCTATAAACATAAGTGATCTCTTTATATGAAATTCTCATGTGGGTCAATTCAGTGTACATGTCATCTAATAAAGACCTATATATTAGTTTTAATATATTTCATACTCTAGTTTATAAGAACAATTAGTTCTTTTCATAAAGGAAAGAGCACAATATATATTTATCTTAAAGATTCTAATTTGAAAAAAAAGTTTAAAATTAATATATTTTTTATATTTTTAAATTGTTTTGATGTGCTAATATTAAAAATAATTTTAAAAAAATAAAATAAAAATATTATTTTAATGTATTTCCAAGTAAAAAATACTTTAAAAAACAACCGCTATTACTACATTACTAAACACTAGCTTAGGGTCATTATCATGCTTTCCTTTTTTATTGCTAAATATCATGGTTGCAACATAACATTTTCAATTGTAGAAGTTGAGGGCGTAGATTTTTCATCGAATTAAAGCATAGAAAGTCTCATGTAATGAAAAGTAAATAGACCATTAATTCTGATGATAATATATTATAGTAATCCACAACAAAAGCACTTACTCTATTACAGCTGTGTATACATTCTATATAAATAATCACAATACCGTACGTACGGTGAGTAATTTTATCTAAGAAAAAAACCATTTACAAATCATTCGTTTTAATTTTGGAATTAGTAGTTTATTTTTAAGGATTTTATAATTTAAATTAAAAAATAGTTTCTTATCCATGAAATTGAGGGTTTTAATTCTAGCTTATGGGTATTTTTTCATAATATTCAATTAAATTTTAAAAACTGATGGGTTATCTTTCAATGACTTAATTTAAAATAGTTTATATTTCTAATTTAAAGAATTATTTCTTACCCTGCAAGTGTAAATCCTAATAAGCTGCCAAGAGAAGAAAAAGATTTCATATATGTAAATGAAAAAAAAATATCTTAATAAAATGAAAAGAGAGTTTTAAATAAAACTTGGAATCAGATTTTTTCCAATATAATTGTTACTTATTGTTTTTATCCAAACCAATTGGAATATCATATTATAATTTTTAATTTAAGATATCTATTGAATATTTTTTATTTACATATAATATCAGAAGGAAATAAAAAAATGTCTTTGATCATATGAGATAAATTCTTCTTGAGGTCCGTAGAATTGTTTAAAATTTGTTAATAACGTATTAGTTGATTATATGTAATTTACATCTTTATTATTTTCAAGCAGGTATTTTTTAATAAATATATTAAATCATATGTTATATGATTTATAGTGTTTTTCTTAAATTCCAAGAACAGTCAAACATTTATATTCTCATGATCTGGTGCCTGCTAGTACTATTTTTTGTGTTTTTTTTTAATTTTTTTTATTAAAAAAAATCTAAGTGTGAATATGTGATCTTACATTTTGCTTCAATAATCAAAAGGGTCGACGTGACGATCTGAAATTAACGGACGTGGCAGGACAGGCTTCCAGGATTATCGATCTATTTTCTACTTCCAGATATTTTGCTGTTTTGAATGGTTGATCTATTTCTAAGATGGACTTGGAAAATATGCATGACTTAGAAAGCAAAACGACACCTCCCCTGGAAGACTGTGTTGTGATTGAGTCCGACATCGCGGTGGCGGCGAGCGTTTTCGTCATGGTGGAGCAGGGCAGCACAAGTTGAAGCTGAGTTGTTTTTAGGGTTTACTGCAATCCGAATGGACAGTCGTGAAAAGGAGAGAAGCTTGACCCTTATTCATAGACTGAACAAGTTTCCGTCGAGTTTCCTGCTGGATATTTTCTATTACTTCAACTCATAAGCAAGAATTATATATGTTCTCATCCTGGCTTCTGCAATTAGACCATCCCTTGCCTGATTTGATCACGATAAATTCACTTCATTATATTTTATTTTTTTCTCTTCGAAAATGATTTTCCCTCTGACCAATTGCTGTGGTGAACATGTGAAACACGACATATATAAAGAACTACCGAATTAATGTTGAAAATTTGTGCACTAAATATGAGAAAATGATAAAAATACGTACCTTCATAGTGGTGTTTTTCTTCTTCTGTTTTTTTGGTCGGTTTTGGTTGATCAATTTTTATATATAAAAATGGATTAATTTATTTATCTACTCTTATGTATTATATGTTGTGCGTATTTTTCATATATTATTCAGAGAACTTTTCACTCTTATATGTCTTTATAAATTCATATTTTCTTCCATGCACTCTTTTATTATTTTTGGGAAAACAATACCCTACAATATTTATTTTAAAAAAACAATCTAAATTCCTAAAAAAAAAATCCACAGAACTTGAAAAAAATTGAAAAACCTAACGAACTAACAACATGAGTCTGTTTTTGTTGTTTGATGGGCATTTTTATCCTAAAAGTAGCAAAAAGGAATACAGATGAAAAGAATAATTTCTAAACAGTACATGGGAGAATATTCAATACTAATACTAGTAAAAACATATTATGCAAGGAAATAACCCTTTTAAAAATTATATCATCCCCAATTCTATGATGACCAATACATGTTATGCAAGGAAGTACACATAATCACATCAAAAACAAATTTATTCATGCTAAAAGGAAAGCATAATAATCAATTCACACTGTCAACCAAGCAAGCAAACCAATCTTCATCATCATCCATATTTATTTTTAACAACACAATAAAAATGATTTAAAATAGGCAAATATTTATTTGGGGATTGAGGTTGACCTTATGGAACAATTGGAATTGGACTAGAGTTGTTTGAACTTAGGCTGGCAGTGGTGCAGAGTCACCCTTTCCTTGATCTCGTGGTGGAACTTTTGTAAATATTGGAGTTCAGGTAACTTGCTAGCTAACTTCGTATATGTAGCATGCTCATCGTGTTCAACATAACATTTATATTCGATCATAACTTCATTATCAGCATCCTCATTATGGACAAGAGGAATTGGATTTTCAAGAACACATAACATTCTTTCTTGTTTGAGAACAATTCTCATATTTCGGTATCAGTCCAAGAAGTTTGGTCTGGTCAATTTATTAGCATAAAAAAATGCTACATAGGGATATATTTATTTTACTAATTGTAATCTATCAACATATTCATGTAAAGATAGCGAGTATTTGTTTCATGCATAAATATTTATAACCAAATTTAGATAAGATCTTTAATCATAATCTGGTTTCCTATTTTTTTCTTGCAAATTAATAGCCCTCAATATTATTCAAGAAATCTTGCTTAGATCTTCTAGTGGGTTAGGATCCTATTTAATTTATATAACCTTAAGTAACTCAAAAAATCAAAATAAATTAAATTAGGTGGATAACATAGCTTATCAATTACATCTTTATGTGATTTTTAGTTAGTTAGGTGATAACTCTATGTCTAAATATATCATATATTTTTGTTTTACTACTGCCTCTAATCTTATATGATCATATGTAACTCATCTAAATCATATAAGTTAGTTAAGTAGGACCTGATTTTATAGCATTAAACATATTCAACTAATGATAACCTTAAATAGCTCAACAAGTTATCCATAAATAGAACTCTGGTTTTATGCATATAAAATCGAAAAGCAATAAATCATGTTCTTAACATGTAATTAATATATTAACGAGAGATTTATTATTTTAATTAAGTCTCATTTCATGGCATTAATGATATATCATACATAAAAATTATATATAAACATACATCTCAGCATGTCATTCTAATTCGATGATCATAAAAATATCTAAATTAATTCCCTCGAGGCATCAAAAGGGATTAGATGGTGAAACTTAGGTAGTTGTTGCAAATCTTTATAAGTCATTAGCGAGCATCATGATTGTAGCCCCTTTTGTTGTTATTTCTTCGTCTTGGATTACAATATAGATTTTCTTATCTAAATTCTTATATTTTTAAATTACATAACATTTATATAAATGTATAAGAAACCTCGAGTTACATTTGATGGGAGTTAGATGAGAAAAGAATTTAACAACCTATAAGAAAATTAAAGAAAAGATAGGACATGCATGCCATATTTAATATTACAAGCATTCAGCTATAAAAACATAATTACATTGATCTTTAAATGTCCGTAACCATCCATTATGCTTAAGAATATATGAATATGCATAATTAAATATATTGCGTGCTTCAATTTTAATTACTGGCTTTATGTGCAATTTTAAAATAATATTTCTAACACTTAATAAATAAAAATTTCAGATTAAAAAACTCTTTTTCTAAACATTATTTAATTAAATCGTAATCCTATTAGGATATTACAAAACTCAAAAATTTTGAATTAAAATGTTTAATTCAATCCTAATCCTATTAAAAAAATTAATTCTATAATTAATTTAATTTAGATTTCAATTTTAAAATAAAAAAAATGAATACTTTATATAAGGAGAAACATAGTGATAATTCTATCCAATATACTTATATTGTAATAAGCAATAAAACTCAAGGGTAAATTTGTAAATTAGACTCCAAAAACTCTAATGTTATAACTTATAAGTTATAAAGTAAGGGCTACCCATAAAAGTATTATAATAAAAGATGCACGGAAGAATCATATATTTGCCCTTCATCTTCTTCTCAACTACCGCAGTGAAGAATCTCAAACTTAAATTAATATAGAGAAAGAGATAGAGATGAATGAAAAGCATTTCTCTATTTTTCATTGCTTGTAATATGTACATTGATTATATATTTAAACACAAACGTTTATAACTGCTTCCTATACTTTAGCTATTCAAAACTCAAAAATACTATCATAATTGTAACAGAGTTGCTGCTACAAGATATTAGGGATGACCATCATGTTTTGACTGAGTTTATCTTAGGATCAGATTTATCTCCAACACGCCCCCTCAACCAAATGGGCAAATCTTGAACATGAAGGTTGTCGCAGGCCTAAAACGAAAGCAGCGAGAGGACAAAGACTTGGTCAATAAATCAGCAAGTTGCTGCTTTGTAGATAGAAATGAGACCTGAAGTTTATTTGCCAAGACTTGATCCCGTACATAGTGAAAATCCATTTCAATATGTTTAGTTCTTGCATGGAAGATTGGATTAGAGGACAAATATGTTGCACCAATATTATCACACCATAATTTTGGACTGGTTGGCAAAGGGAATCGTAGATCTTGGAGAATGGATTGGATCCAATGTAATTCAGCCGCTGTGTTGGATAGTGATTTGTATTCTGATTCAATACTGCTGCGAGCAACAGTTTGTTGCTATTTACAACTCCAACTGATAAGATTAGAGCCATGAAAAATACAGTACGCCCTAATACTATGTCTGTCATCTTTATCGGCAACCCAGTCGGCATCAATATATGCATGGAGAGAATGATCTGATAGACTTGTGAAATGAAGGCAATAATCCACTGTATGTTTGAGATATCTAAGAATTCTTTTGACAGCTTGCCAATGTGGATCTTTAGGTTGATGTATGAATTTGCTTACACGGTGGTCTGCGAAAGCAATATCCGGGCGAGTGAAACCCAAGTAGTGTAAAGCACCAACTGTACTTCTGTAAAGTTGTGGATCAGAAAAATCAGCACCTTCAAACTTAGATAAGTTACAAGTTGTACTCATAGGAGTTGTACATGACTTGGCTTCATGCATATTAACTCTCTGTAACAAAGATGCAACATATTTTCGCTGAGTAAGAAAGAGATTAGGCCCCTCAAACAATGCTTCTACACCAAGAAAATATGACAGAATGCCTAAGTCTTTGACAGGGAAGACATCACCAAGCCGCTGGATGAAGGTGTTAATTTCAGTTTAAGAGGATCCAGTGATGATTATATCATCAACATATATAAGGATGAAGATAGAGAAGGTGGGCTGATGAAGTGTGAATAAAGATGTATCTGCTTTAGAACCAACAAATCCCAGCTGCTGCAATATTTCTGTTAATCGAGAAAACTAGGCTCGCGGTGCTTGTTTAAGACCATATAAGCTCTTCTTAAGGCGGCACACATGATGAGGAAAGTTAGGATGAACATAGCCTTGAGGTTGTTGCATATAAACTTCTTCCTGAAGTTGGCCATTTAAGAATGCATTTTGTATATCTATCTGACAGATGGTCCACTGTTGTGTAATTGCTAAAGATAATACTAAGCGTATAGTATTTGCTTTAACCACTGGACCAAAAGTTTCCGTAAAGTCCAGACCTGGTTGTTGATGATAACCTTTGGCCACTAGTCGCGCTTTAAAACGCTCAATACTGCCGTCTACATTGCGTTTGACGCAGAACACCCATTTATTTCCAACAATATTGGTACCTTGTATAGGAGAGACAAGATCCCAAATGCCATTTGTTATAAGGGCGTTGAACTCAATGTCCATGACATCACGCCAGTGGTGATGTTTGGTGGCTTCAGAGAAGCAAGAAGGTTCTGCATCAGAGGAAACATGATTAGTTAAGAAACAGTGAGGTAGTGGGTATCGTGCTATACCAACATAAGGGGTCTTTGGCTTGAGAGATTGTGTTTGTGATCTGGTAATCATCCGGCATGGCATGAGATTGTCACTGGAAAGTGGAGATTCTGCAACAATATTGAAGTGCGGAGAGGGTTCCCTTACTGGTGCAGGAATATCATCTGAACACATTAAAGTAGACTGAATATCCAAAGGACCCTGATGCAGTGGAATGAGGTGAGCAATTGGTGGAGTATTTGAACATGAATTTGATCCGGAATGATCGTTAGGAATACTCAGATGAATTAAGGAGAGGGGTAAATGAGAATCTTGTGTGGAAAGAGTAGATGTTGAGGAGTCTTTTTGATAGGGAAACAAAGACTCATAAAAAATGACATGATGGGAAACTTATAATTTTCCTGAAGCTAAATCGAGACATTTAGAGCCTTGATGTGATAGACTGTAGCTAAGAAAAATACAAGTTTTTGAATGAAAATCAATTTTATGCTTGTTATAAGGACACGATTTAGGCCAGCAGGCACATCCAAAAACACGTAGAAACAAATAGTTGGGTTTTTTTTATTATAAGCCATTTCAAAAGGTGATTTGTTGTTAATGATTTTGGAGGGAAGACGATTGATTAAATATGTTGCAGTTAAAAAGGCGTCTTGCCAATAAGGTTAAGGTAGATTTGAGTTAGCTAGAAAGGCTAAGCCTATCTCAACAATTTGATGATGTCGACGTTCAACAAAACCCATTTGTTCATGCGTATAAAGACATGATATACGATGTTGAATCCCACATGATTTTAAATAATTATTTAAACTTCGATACTCTCCCTTCCAATCCGTTTGAATTGCTTTAATTTTTAAATTAAAATGTCGTTCAACATATTTTTGAAATTCAATAAAAATAGGTTCAACATCTTATTTTAATTTTAAAGGAAATATCCAAATAAATTTGGTGAAAGCATCCAAAAAACAAACGTAATAACAAGATCCATAAGTAGAAACGACTGAGCTAGACCCCCAGACATCAGAATAAATTAATTCAAGAGGTCTGAAAACAGATGAAATAGAAGTAGAAAAGGGTAAATTATGGCTTTTAGCCATTGTACACTCAGGACAAATATTTTGTCTCATAATAGAGCCAACATGTAAATTATTATTGTGCAAAACATGTTTAATAGTGCCATAGAAGGCATGACCAAGACGACAATACCAGTTGGTGATAAAGATCCAAGCACCAAGAAATGCAGATGGAAGACAATGTTGAAGTGGTTGAGAGAATAAATAGAGACCATCAGGCATAAAACTTTTATGTAGGACGTTCCCCGAGTAATCCTTAATAAAAAAGAACAAACTATGAAACTCAAAATAAACATTATTGTCTTGAGCAAATTTTTGAACAGATAAAAGATTTTTGGTAATTTATGGTACGACAAGAATGTTATTAAGAACAAAAGAAGGAGAAGGGGTAGATAAAGATGCAGTTCTAGTATGAGTGATTTTCAAACCTAAACCATCTCCAATGCAAATTTGATCATTGCTAGAAAAATCATTACTTTGGATATTCAGGTTGCTCATATTGTTAGTCAGATGATAAGTCGTGCCAGTGTCAGGATGCCACTCTTGTTCATTTGAGTGTTGCTGAGACCTGTGAGAGGCAAGGTTTGCTTGAGGACGTGAATGTGGTGGTGGAGGTTGGAAGTTTGGATCAAAACGCTTCCAGCAATGAGAAGCTGTGTGACCAGGTGTGTCACATAATTGACAACAAATATGATTGTTACCACAGTAACCTTCACGAGTAGTAATAAATTAAGGACGCCCCTTGCCTTGATGAGCGGAGAATTTGTTTCGGTTCTTGCCTCCTGAATAATATTGCTGGCGACTTGCAATATTGGCTGAAGCCATGGGAATAGATAAGGTTTTATTGTGGTGCTGAATGCGAGCTTCATATGTTAGGAGCATAGAGAAAAACTCGTCTAAAGTGAGAGAATTATCTCGGTGAGATATCTTTGAAACCAGAGTATCATATTTAGGACCAAGACCAGCAAACAAATAAGTGATAATGTCATCACAGTTTAATGGTTGACCAGCAATTGCTAATTCATCAGTAAGACGTTTGATGGTCATAAAGTATTCAGTTGCTGATTGATTTCCTTTCCGCAGAGTGGAAAGTTGTGAGCGAACATGGACTACTTTAGCACAGGATTGTGATGCAAAAGCAGAGCTGAGAGACAGCCAAACAACAGCGGAGGTGCTACAATGAGCAACTTGGGCAAGCACTTCATCAGAGAGAGAAGAATTGATGCAGCTAAGAATAAGATTATCTTGAGTTTCCCAAATATCATAAGCTGGATTGGGAGTGGTAGAGCCATCAGAGATAGTGATAGTCTTGAAAGGTTGTTGAACAGTGCCATCAACATAACCATATACTTTTTGGCCTTTGAGGTAGGGTAACATGGTAGCTTTCCAGGTAGGGTAATTCAACCGTGTGAGTTTGGTAAGGTGGATGGGAGAAGATGGATTGAAGATGGAAAGATTAGTTGCAGTATTAGGGGAAGCTGAAGAGTTTTGGAAGGTAGACATTTTAAAGAATGATTTAGACGTGAGTCTTTAAAAAAGCTCTGATACCATGAAGAATCTCAAACTTAAATTAATACAGAGAGAGAGAGAGAGATGAATGAAAAGTATTTCTCTATTTTTCATTGCTTGTAGTATGTACATTGATTATATATTTAAACACAAATGTTTATAACTGCTTCCTATATTTTAGCTATTCAAAACTCAAAAATACTATCACAATTATAACAGAGTTGCTGCTGCAAGATATTAGGGATAATCATCATGTTTTGACTGAGTTTATTTTAGGATGAGATTTATTTCCAACGCAGCTAGTAATGGGCTCACTGCCCACCGCCATTTGCTGGTCTAGCAACGGCAACAAAGGCTATCGTCACCAATATTAGCCATCATGCGTGAGGCATCATCCTCGCGTATGGCGAAGACAAGATGCCGGTAGCTTATAAGCATGCTTTGGGAGGCGGCGACTTCTTGCCGCCACGCCGCCAATGCAGTCTGGCTATCTGCGACACACACCAGCGAGCAGCCGAACTAGTTAGTGTTGGCCCCGCCGCTAATTGCTTTCTCAGCCACTAGACGAATACAAATGATTAAAACGTAGCTTACAGAAAGTACTAATTGGGGGTCAGCGAAGGATATAGGAGTTTAAAGATTTTAGAGTGACCGAATCATTTGATTAACTTTTATTTAGTCACACATTATTGAATAATTATCGGTAATTACATCATTGCAATTAACATATTAATTGCATGTGAAATTAAGAGAAATCTTGGTATTTTTTTTATTGAAATAACCCTATTTCGTTTTTCAATCTACTTTAATTAGAGTTTTCATTTTTAAATCAATGGATAAAAGAATTAATGAATGGCAACTTATTTTATTCATGTAATGACTCTGTTTTGCTTCATACAGTATAATTATTTTCATACATTTTATTACTTTTTTTGTACTTTAATGTATATCATAAATTATACTAATTAAAAATTGACTAAAGAATGGAGAACTGTACGTTAGACTTGATTGACCCTTTCATAATTTATGTATAACAACTTCAGAAGAAAGAACGATTGAAAGAATGGGTTTCCTCCTTCATTAAAGAAAGAACAAAAAATAAAAAAAGAAGCTTTCCTCATCGTGGGATTTTGGCAGTATCAACCATAAATGGGTCCAAACTCCAAACAAATCCATGATCTAACCAATAAAAAATAATAACCACTACTTTATTGGTATGAAATTCATTTGTATGAAATTCTTCTTTTTTCTTTCAAATAATTTCAGTTGTCTTTGGCGAGGGAATATAATAGAGAGAGAGGGATAATGGAGGTAAAAGAAATACTTTAAAAATGTATCAAATTTATTAAGTAGGTCATCTCAGGCAACCTAAATATGTTTGGATGTCCATATAAATTCCCACATCCTCTTGTTGCACAACCCTTCAACTACCTAAATATTATTATTACAATAACCAAACACATCAAAACACTTCTAATAATTAATTAATTAATTATTATTGTAATACTTATTAAAAAGCTAGAACCACGTAGAAAACCGTTATAGCTCCACACCTAAAAACATTGTTCACTGAAACAGTATAATAATGGTTTTACTTTTCCATTAAAAAAACTTAACACTATCTATAAAGGGCATTAAAGTCTTTTTTGCATGGTTAATTTGTCATTACCAAATTAACTGGAAACAAATAAATCATTTTTCACTTTAATTGCATAGTCAAATGACCAAACTACCTTTAAAAGCAAAAAACTTAAACATGTTGTCCATGGACATTTTTATATTTTCATAATGGTTTTCTCATTACTTTAATGTCAACTAAGGGGTAATTCGGTATATGCACAAATAAAAAAAATTACACAACAAAACGATTAAAATGCTCTTAAAACAAAAGGTTTAAAATTGGAGTCAAGGGGCATTTTGGTCTTTTCATAATGATTTTGCATTATTATTGAGTCAGCTTAAGAAAAATTTGGTATTTAGATAAATAAGAAGATAAAAACAAGAAAGGACAAGCACGTGTACGACATTAGGAGGCGCCTACGTATTTCAAGCGATGCCTTTTAACATCTAAAAATGCTTTTCTGCCTTGTCTTTGTCACTGTGTTCTCTTCCTGTTGATGCTGTGTGTGTCTTCGATGATGATCTGGTTTATTATTGATGGACCTTTCTTTCCTTTTCTTTTCCTTCTTTCTCTTTTCTCCTCTTAAAGTTATAGCGTTGCCCTCTTTGTTGATGATATATCAACTTTAGTTTTTATTTTTTTTATTTCTAATTTCCGTTCTTCACCCTTTTGTGGAAGTTTTATTTGTTTTGAATTTCATCATTCGATCCCAGTTCACAAATATTATATTTTCCAATTTGGTCCCTATTCTTTTGATTTCTAGTTTTTTTCCTTACCCCTTTAGTAAAATTTTTGTTGTTTTTAATTTTATCTTTCAATCCAAATTGATGGTATTATATCTTTCAATTTGGTCCTCATTGTTTTGATTTTTATTTTTTTTCTTGGACCTTTTGGAAAAGTTATTATTCTTTTTAATTTTACCATTCAATTATAAATTTGTTTTTATTTTATATGTCAATTTTGATCCTTATTCTTTTGATTTTTGGGTCTTTTTCTAAATTGATTTTTTTCTTTTCAATCTCACCCTTCAATCAAATATAAAATTTATTTGGTATTTGAATTTTGAACCTCATTCTTTTAATTGCTATTTTTTAAATCCTTTTGCATAATCAATTTCTTTGTTCAATTTTATCCTTTAATAATTGATTGAGAATTGTAGTTCATGTTTTTCTAAATAGAGTGCTTCGAGTTTAATGACTCAGGTCATAACTTTAAAAAGTTAACAAGAGTTTTTTTAATTAAAAAAGAAATCAACAATTTTCTTTATTTTTTTATGAGGTTATTTCAAAATCATTATCTGGACCGTGAGTTTAGCGAAATATTTCAGGTTGGCTCAACCCTGATTACTAGGCTTACAGGTTTGTCATGCTAACTCGAAATAACCAAGACCGGTTTTTTATGTCATTTTTTTCTTTGTATTTAATGGACCATGAATTGAGATACATCGTTTTTTCTATTTTGAAAAAAATAGTTTTTCCTTATGTTATTCTAATCACCTTTCTTTTTAAATCTGATTCATCAATTGTTGTTTTCTATTTTTTTTGTCTAATTGAATTAAAGCTAACTTATTCAACCCAATTAGGTCTATGACTCGAGTTCTAAATTTTTTTTTAAAAAAACATGTTTACGACAGCTAAATATTATTTTTTATGCAAAAAAATAGTTCAGCCCCGCGACGAAGAACATGCACCAAAGCTAGTATAATAGTAAAACAAAAGGAAGAGATAAGTATCATTATGCTTCGATCCAAAAACCATAGTTTTTAAACACGACTCGGTGGTCAACCCGGTATAATGATCGGGTCATGGGTCAGATGGGGTGACCTGGGTCAACCCAAAAAAAATTAATGAATATGGTTAGGTTTGTTTGGAACCTTCAAATCAAGCATTATCATTTTGCTACCTGTCTCTTCTTTGTCAAGCACATCAAAACAACCAAAACATGTGATAATCAACAAAACATCACATGCCATTAATGGACCATAATAACCATCTCCTCTTTTTCATTACTAGACATAAAACCTTCCCCCCTCTCTAACGAGACAAAACAAAAAAAAATCATAAAAAAGCAACTCGGTGGCTGCTAAAAGATCCATTATTACTCCACTTGTGTTCCATTCAATGTCTCATTATTTTTATTTTCTCCTTAATAAATCCTTTCTTTCATTCATTTATCTCAAAATAAAACTACAACCCTTTGTTTAGATTTCAACTTCTTCTCCTTCTCTCATGGTTTGTCTAAGCGATGAGAGTTGAGTTTCATCAATGCTATCTAAACGATTATCTATCCAAGAAGGAAAAGAAGATGGAGTGAAGGAAAAGAAAACAAAAAATTCTTGCAGTTCAAATGAAGCTATTCCTAACATGATATGCAGCTTACAGTCTGCAATTCCTTCAATTATGGTAGAAATAAGATAAACCTCAAATCCCAACAATTATGATAGGCTTTAGTAAGTTGCAAAAAAGAAAAGAACAGATAAACATACATATGGGTGTGAGAATAAGAAAGAATCAATGCCAGATCAAGAACTACAAGTTCAAAATAGAGACAAAGAATAAAGAAGATATAGAGTGAAAGAAGGAGAGTTGTGAAGAGAAACAAATAATATCAGCTTCATCTAACCTTATTCGCAGATTTGAACTAGTATGGCTTGCCTTGACGTCTTCTGCTCCTCTGCTTTTCTTCCCGAATCGCAACTGAAATGACTTAGAAGATTTAAGAGATTAAGTTTTCTCATTTCTGTCTTCATTGTTTGATAGTAAAATGCCAAAAACAACATCGCTTTACTTATATATATAAACAACGGGGTCTCAACTGGGTTTACCTTGGTCGTCTAGGTCCCGGGTCGACTCGGTTGGGGTTTTTCCAAGCCAAATCCCCAGCTAGTTTTTTCTTAAACCTGGCTCAGTTCCAGGCCCGGGTCGACCTGTCAGGCCGACCGGGTTTTAAAACTATACCAAAAACAAAAAAGAATTATCATTACATTATAACTAGATAGGTGGCTCGTACTTCACCGCGAGCCAGGTTAATTTTTCTATCATGTAAAAAAAGTATTTCCTGGCATTGCAAGCGTGTTTTAGAAAAGGGGAAAAAATCCACGTTCATTCAAATATAAAGGCAAAACAAGAAAAATGACAAAACTTAATTTTAAAAAGAACCTGATTTTGAAGGACAAAACCAAAAAAAAGATAATAAAAAACAATCCTAAAAAATGATAAAGTTAACTGGCCAAACCTGCTGCCCGAGTCATGAGATCGGGTAACCTAATTGAAAGAAAATCGAAGAAAACCATAAAGCCTATTAAAAAAACAACGTTGAAGGATGAAATTAAAAAAATATAGTTAAAAAAAGGCAATGACGTTAACCGTGTTAACCTTTCAAACTCATGATCCAAGTCGCTAGACTAAAAGCATACCATCCGAAAAAACTATAAAGTCCAATTCTCAACAAATCAAATGTCAAATAATGATTTTTTAAAAAAGTTTATTTATATAAAAGGATCAAAAACAAAATAAAAAAGAACAATTAAGAGAATGAGGACCAAATGTGAAACAAAAGTAAATAAAAGGCCAACTTAGAATTTTAAATTGAAAGGTAAAATTGAAAAGAAAAATCAAACTCACAACAAAAAATCAATTATACAAAAGGATTAAAAACAAAAGGTAGTAATTAAGAGAATGAGGGTCAAATATAAAATAAAAATAAATGAGAGGGAAACTTAAGATTTTAAATTGAAGGATAAAATTGAAAATAAAAATCAAATTTACAGAAGAATCTAGAAAAAAAAATTCAAAATTAAAAGAATGAACACTAGATTTCAAAAAATAACAAACTACAATTATGGATCCAATGATGAAATTGAAAACAAATTAAAATTTAACAAAAGAGCTAAGAATAAAAACTAGAAAAAAAAATAAGGACTAAAGTTGAAATATCAATAAATGAGATGACAAATTTAAAATTTTAAATGGATGACATGGATTTAAGAGCGGAGAGAGAGAAAAAAAAAGGTCATTGAAGACACATCATCACCTAAAACACTACACGCGCCACCCCAAGTGGAAGAAAGGTTTGATGTGCTTCCAACACCATTGTGAAAGCTAGTGTTTGGCTACCAAACGGAGCCTCATGCACCTCCCGAATGACGTACGCACTTCCACGAGCTAACCCTTTTTTTATTATATTATATATTTGTTAAATTACAAAATTGCTCCTCAATTAAATCCATAAAAACAAAAAATAAATAAATGAAAATACAAAAACCCTTTGATGTTAGTTAAAGTGATTTTGCTTTCAAGAATAATATGATTATTTGACCGTGCTTTGAAAATAAAAAGGAATAAAATACCCATAAAAGCTAGCAAAATGAATTTTCCTTTGAAGGCTAATTCAATCATTTTATTGTGCTTGTAAAGAAAGAAAAATATATATTTATCCCAAATCAATTTAATAATAAAAAATCAACACGATGAACAGAACATATTGCCCTTATAGTCAATTCAATGATTTTGTAATGGAATAGCCAAAAAAAGAAAAGAAAAAACCTTCGCTGTTCTAATTCACGGTGGCTCGTGTCCTGGGATACTCTAGTTTTTTTTTTTTAGTTCGAGATATGGCAGGGCTCAATTCGATATTAATAGGTAAGAGAAAAGCATCATTATGCTTCGATCCAAAAAGAAAAAAAAAAAAAAGAAGTATCATTAGATTATAATTCGATACACGGCGAGGGCTGAGTTGAAAAAACCAACTAATCATGGCCCATCAGGATACTAGGGGTCTGGAGGGTGGGAGGCATGCGCCCTGGACCCTTCTCCCGTATAATATAAAGTGCTTGAATTTATTCAATTATATATATATATATATATATATATATATATTATATGCTCTTGCAAGCGACAAGAAGTTGCTACAGCTTGAGAACAATTCTCGATCTCTACTTACATGCAACTCAATCATTATTGGTTAATATGGTTGTTGAAGCAAAGAAGAACAAAACTGAATGCATTGATCTCGATCCATTTAAGAATACCGTGTCGGCAGACCGACATCCAGTTTTTCTAGGGTAAAGTCACGTAATTCCTGTGCCTCCTTGAATGTAGTGAAATATATCTCTCGTTCTCAACCAGCACTACCACTGTTTTCAATCAACTCACCAGATTATTCTAGTAAAACAATTAGAGGCGACGTTAAATATAGTTCACATGCTAATCAGTTTCTCTAATCGATTTAAGAGTGTCTAATCGCTGTTTTTAATCTAAGACAAGTTATGATAAATCAAGGCACAATTAAGGTAATGACATACTCCGACCACACTCGTATTATTGCATGTCATAGATGGAAAGGAAGGGCGTATTTTAACATTTTAGACTTGACAAGTAAAAATGCTGAGCGGGGACTTAATTGATAAAATTGGTAGCTAGAGGACTCAGACGTAGAGATATATGTATAGTTAGGGGACTGATCTGAGGTTTGCCTAAGAGAGAAACAGTAATTTGATACCCAACATAGTGATTAGAAGCACAGACGTAAAACCAGGCTCTCGACTTGGACGGTTGACTCTGGACTCAGATTACTGAAGCCTGATCTAGTTTTAAATGGTCAAAGTTCAGGTGAGATTTTATCTTTTTTTTTTTTATATATTTTTTAATAAATTTTAAAAATATAAAATTAATTTATGAATATTTAACCTCATGCATTTTTTTTATACCTATATCCATATAGGAATTTTTTTATTTTTTTCATGCGGGGTAATTATATATATATAAAACCTTTATTAACATATATTATTTTTTATTTTTTTATGGAATAACTATATATATATATAAATTATAAATTATATACATATAAAATATTTTTTTTTTTTTAAATATTTTTTTATAATTTTTTTGAGCTGATCCTGATCCAGGCCAAGCGGTTTAACTCCTGACTCAGCCTTTTGGCCGGGTAATATCAAATTTAATAACTATTATTAGGAGAAATAACCTGGGTTAACACCGTAATTGAAAATGGATGGAATAGGTAGTTGCTTAGAGAGGACGCGCAAACAAACAAACAGACTTTGTTGCGACTACTGTTCCACTCACTCACTATCTTCGTTTTTCTCTCTATAAGCTTGTTAAACAACAAACCGAAACCGAAACACAGAGCCACAGTGAGAGAGAGATAATTTCCTGACAGATTTAGAGAGAGAAACTGGAAATGAGGGAACCAATTGAAACTAACAACGGATCTCCTCCACCTCCACAAGCGTTGCTCGAGAGGCTTAAAGATTATGGCCAGGAAGACGCTTTTGCCCTCTGGGACGAGCTCTCTACTGAAGAGCGAGAACTTCTCTTCAAGGACATCGAGGTCAATTCACCCCTTCTATCTCACTCTATTAGATCTTCCCTCTCTTTTTTCTCGCAATGTTAATTGAATTTGGATTGTTAATTGCAGAGCTTAGATCTTCCAAGGTTGGATCGGATAATTCGATGTTCGCTTCGATCTCAAGGTCTCCCTCTCTAATCGTGTTGAAACTAATTGATATGAATGTGTAGTTTATAACGTGTGATTTACTGTCTCGTTTCGTTGATTAATTTACAGGGCTACCGGTGGTGGCAATTGAGCCGGTGCCGGAGAATACCGTGTCGACGGTAGAGGAGAGAACAATAGAAGAAAGAGAGAGATGGTGGAAGATGGGATTGAAGGCAATCTCTGATGGCAAGCTGGCTGTTTTGCTATTATCTGGTGGCCAGGTACTATTTGTCTTTCTTTTTTTCCTTTAGTAATTAGCGCTGAGTTGTTAATTTTCCTTTTCCGTTTATTCTTTTCTTTTTGGTGAATTCTATACTTTTGAATATTGAAAAGTGGTTGTTTTTTGCTTGATGAAATACATACCTACATCTCTGTTATTAATTTATCCGTCACACTTTAAAAGCATAATTATTGCATGATGTGTGCTTTTTGGGATGATTTCCACACGAAGACAATTTGATGTTTGGGTGTGTGTGTTCAATTAATGATGTAAAAGTAGGAACCAATGAGTGAGCAACCAGTCACTGTTTACTTTATCACACACTGTTAATTGAATGAGTGTTACATTAGGTTTGCCGTTTGCCTGTCTTTCTTTCTCTCTCTTTCTTTTGGGTGGTATAATGTTGCTTTTATCGATGGAAGCCCACTTTTGACAGTTTGCTCATGGATATGTTTAGATAATAATTTGGAAAGCAAGGGCTGTGATTTGTTCTTTAGGATTAATTATTACATATCTAAAAGATGTTTTAGGCAATTATGCACACTTTTTTCATTAGAATATACTATATCGTGTATCTATTTTATATACTCACAGAGGATTTGTAGGCAGATGTGCCCTTTTTTTAAAATCATATGTACTGGGATCAATTATTGCAGGAGAAAATTATTGAGCATCATTAGATGTGGACGGGAGCATGTTGACATGCCAATTATCTTGAGTTAGACCAATGTGCGAATTTAGACATATATCATCCAGTTCCATACCAGTAAAATTTCGTCGGAAGCTAGTGGAACAATTACAGTGATGTTCTTCAATTATATATATATATATATATATATATATATATATATATATATATATCTGTTAATTTATTTGTGGACCAGCATCTAACTTTTGGGGGACCACAACAGAGAAAGTTTTAACTGCCTCCTTTCATCCCATGATTTATACTAGAACTCTTTACTATGTTGAATTACAAAAAATATCCGGGATTGATGTATTTTATGCTGGGATTGTTGCAGATAACACATTCTTGCTTTGTGGTTGCATGTACACATGATCTTTTATGTTCCGTGTCGTTACTCCTTTGTACTTTTTTAACACTTGTTGCATCATTTCTAGTGTGAGCTTGACAGATTTTTTGGTGTTTTTCATAACTGAAATATCCAGGGGACAAGGCTTGGAAGTTCAGATCCAAAAGGATGTTTCAGTGAGTAATTGCCGTTTTCTGCAATTGTAGTTTCTTTGCTAATCCTGTCTTGTTTAGTTGGCATGTTAGCTAGCAATTGGACAAATGAACACATACTCACATGCAAATGCACTCAGTAAATGTCTGAGAGAAAATGAAGTGCATTTAAATATTGGTACTCATTTATTATATGTACAATTGTTGAAGCAGAAGAAGATTTAGTGTCCGAGTTGGCTATAAGATAAAAATCGAGTAAAGAATGGCTTGGATAGGTGATTCTGCAACTCAATAATTATAAATTTTTATCTTATAGCCAACCTTGGATAGGTGATTCTGCAACTCAATAATTATACATTTGATTTTGGAGCATTAGGTTGTAATTTTCTTGACTCTGCAAGTCTGTAAGTTTTCTTTTAAAAAAAAAATCGAGTGCATTTTTTTTGAATTAAAGAAATAACAATAATCATTTCCTTGAATTCCTCCTTTTTGCTATATGTACCTAGATAACTTTAAAGTTAACTCCTCTCTAATGTAAAAAGTATGTTAGGATGCCCTATCTGATTTATACTAGTTAGATATATCTGAAACTGAGAGCTTTAGTGATTTGAATATGAAATATATGTCAAAATTTTCCATAAGTGTTTTTGTTATCACACTTAATATATTTTCTTTTCAGATATTGGACTTCCATCTGGCAAGTCCCTTTTTCAACTTCAAGCTGAGAGAATTTTGTGCGTCCAAAGACTAGCAGCTCAAGCTTCAAGTGAAGGTAAGGTTTTATTCTTAAAGCTCTGAATGGCAAGCCTTATTTGACACGCTATCCCTAAAATTTATCACGTGCAGGTTCTGGTAGTTCAGTTTCAATACATTGGTACATAATGACCAGCCCGTTCACTGATGAAGCCACACAAAATTTTTTTGAAAATCACAAGTACTTTGGCCTTGAAGCTAATCAGGTATGGAAGCTTCATCTCATCAACTATCTAAAAGTACTCATCAGTTATTTCTTATACTTTTTTGCTTAATTTGAAAGATATTTCGTGGATGCAGGTTACCTTCTTCCAGCAAGGCACCATACCTTGTGTTTCCAAGGATGGTAGATTTATCATGGAGACTCCATTCAAAGTATGGTCTCTTTTTGTAAATGAGCTTAATTAGAGTCTTTAAAGATTTTGTTTAACCAGTGTAGATTATACGGTCCCCTGGATTTTTCCTGGAATTCTTGATCATTTTGATGACTTCTATTTGCCCCAAAATAATGATTTTATCTTCCCATGTCTTTGAAGGGTCTAAATTTATATCTTACTTCAACTTTCAATTGCATGATCTTGATTTTCTAAAATTAGGTAGCTAAAGCTCCGGATGGGAATGGAGGAGTATATTCAGGTATCCTTTCAAAATTGAGGGCAACATGCTGGAGACTCCCCCCGCGTTCACATTATGACATTGCTGCTTATTGCTTTGGTTTTATCCTAATTTCTCTGCAGCACTGAAATATTCAAAATTATTAGAAGATATGGCCTCAAGAGGGATCAAGTATGTGGACTGCTATGGAGTTGACAATGCACTGGTGAGTTATTTATTTTTTCAGTGCGTCAATTCTATGAACTTATATAAATTTTCTTAATTAAAGAAATAGTGATTAGGGTATTGAAAGCAGGTTCGTGTAGCTGATCCAGCTTTTCTGGGATATTTCATTGATAAAGGTGTAGCGGCTGCTGCAAAAGTTGTCCGTAAGGTAGTAATCTTTATCTATATCTGGATTCATTTAAGATCATTAATAAAAATATAAGCTGCTGCTGCAAGAGTTCGGCTCCACAAGCCAACATAGGTCACAAGAATGAAAGACATAAACTGTGGTTGAATATTAATCTAGAAAAGTTAGAAGCTAATCTTCTGTGGATATTTTTTATTAAATGTTGAATTTGGTCTTTTTTTAGTACAACAGAAATTCTCAAAATTAGTGCAGCTTAATAACTATAAGCTATTTGATTACAGGCATACCCCCAAGAAAAGGTTGGTGTTTTTGTAAGGCGTGGTAAAGGTGGACCTCTCACTGTGGTTGAATACAGTGAGCTGGATCAGTCACTTGCTTCTGCAATCAACCAACAAACTGGACGTCTTCGCTTTTGTTGGAGTAATGTATAGTCTATTTGTATCTTCTTCTTTTAATCTCTTATGTTTGCATAATTCTTATTATTGCACTTCCAGATGAAAAATTCAAATCATTTATTGCTAGAAATTCATGAGTTTCTTGGGCTCAATAACTTTTGATGTTAGACATGAGATTACAATTTCAGCCTTTATTTTCTTCAGTTTTTTTTCTATTTAATTGGTTTTAATTTCACCATTTTTAACCACGTCAATTATAGTTGCATTAGACTTCTATCGATGATTTTTGGAGTTATGTGAACTGGTGTTCCTATGCTTTAGAAGCTCATAATGTCTTAGTTAGATACGCTAGGCGAGACTTGTCATGTATTTACTTTGAAAATTGCAGTGTCATAGACTTCTGTTGAGGTGAACTATTGAATGTAGCTCCAGAAAGGCTGAGAGAGGAGAGAGAGCAGGAATGAAGTTCCATTCTTTTGCATCAAACTATGTGCTATCTTGTTATCACATTCTTCCATTCTTTTGCATCAAACTATGTCCTATCTTGTTATCACATTCTCCGAATGTTGTCTTCCTGAAGCTGAACTGTTGTGACTTTTGGTTTTCAGGTGTGCTTGCACATGTTTACTTTGGATTTTCTAAATCAAGTGGCAAATGGCCTCGAGAAAGACAGCATGTTAGTGACTCTTGATTAAATAAAATTTAACTATTACTATCTGATATGTCTATTCTTTCCTGCAATTTAGTTACATGTTTTGGGCTGAACACCACTCCTCTAGCATGATTTTGTTGATTAATGCTCATTTTGGGACCACATAATAGTAAGCGGGTCCACGTAGTTTGCATCTGCAGTTCATATTTGCTGCATCATTGACGTACTTTCTAATTTCTATATATATTTTTGTCCAAAATGGAAATTGTTTCAGCTTCTTTGCGGTGATATTATATCCTACCTACACCTGTTTGGTCAATGCATACAATCAATATGCTGCATATGATTTTTCATGTTAGAATAATCATATGCAGCATATTGATTGTATGCATTGACCAAACAGGTGTAGGTAGGATATAATATCACCGCAAAGAAGCCGAAACAATTTCCATTTTGGACAAAAATATATATAGAAATTAGAAAGTACGTCAATGATGCAGCAAACTGTTTGGTCAATGCATACAATCAATATGCTGCATATGATTTTTCATGTTAGAATAATACATGTGATGATGCTGCTGCAGAACTGATGTCTAGGTTTCCAATTGAACTTTGCTTTAAAATTTTGAATAAATACCTATTTATTAATTAGTTTAGGATTTTAATGTGCACATGCATTGTGAATGCAGTTACCATCTAGCTGAGAAAAAAATTCCTTCTATTCATGGTGGTACAATGGGATTGAAACTAGAGCAATTCATATTTGATGCATTCCCATATGCTCCTTCAACTGCTCTTTTTGAGGTGATTTTATTTACAACCCCTTGCTTCATCAACCCTTGTTCCTTTTTCTCTCTACTCTTTAAAATTGCTATAACCGAAGTGCAGGTACCACGGGAAGAAGAGTTTGCACCTGTAAAAAATGCCAATGGGTCAAATTTTGACACCCCCGAGAGTGCTCGGCTGCTTGTGCTTCGACTACAAACTCGCTGGGTAGTTGCTGCAGGCGGCTTTGTAACACATTCAGTGCCTTTATATGCAACTGGTAATTTTATGCTTTATTTTGCTTGCTTGATCATAGTAACATCGTGGAAAATAAGTGAATGCCTATAATAAACCAATAGGAATATAATAGAGGAAAAGGGAAAGAAGGGAGAGGGGTGGTACTTTAAGAGTTTAAACTGAACATGTTTGTTATTCTGGATAGATCATAGAAGACCCGTAGATCACTTCTTCTTTTAGTGGTAATTGAGGCTAACCAGGAACAAAGGCTCCAACTAGCTTGGTATTATCTTCTTTTGTTTGCACTAGAGACGAGATTGATTCCTGCTCAATCATTTGGGTTTCCTCTGTTTTTTGCCAGTAGCAGAGGGGCTTTTTTCTAAGAGAAAGGGAGACCTCTCCCATTACGTAGCCTAATCATTACCTAGTAAAACATGGATTGTGAATTTAAGTATGCCTTTTCAATTTAATAATTTAAAGTTTAAACTCATACCAAGTTGTCCACCTTGTACGGGTTCATTAGGTCTGCTCTGTAGCATTTAGCTCAAGATTGGTCCTGCCGTGTGTAAGTTGTGCTTTGTAGTTTTGAGAACTAAGATCAGCGGGATAAGTGGGAAAGAGCTGTGGTTTGAGAGGTTATGACTTGGTTTAAATCACAGTTCTAGCTTCTAAGAAGCATTCCCAAAGTATAATTAATTGTCAATTTCTCTGCCTACTTGGTGTACAGGTGTGGAGGTATCACCACTTTGCTCTTACGCTGGAGAAAATCTAGAAGCCATATGCCGGGGAAGAACATTTCATGCACCTTGTGAGATTACATTCTAGTTGAATTTAATCCAAGTATTCTTAATTTATGCGGCTCCCATTGGAATGAGGTTATGCATCCCATGCATGTGTTATGATAGATTAGCGAGAGAGAGAAAGTTGTGAGAGTTTCCAGGTTTTGTTATATCAAATGGGCATTATTATGTCAGTAATTTGTTATATCATTGGAATGGTGCAATTTTATTAATGTATATCATCCACATTATTGTTTGAGCAATGGTTTAATATTATTATTATTATTATTTGTGAGCAATGATCCCTTTTCGACTAATGGTTATTACCTGTATCCGCCAGCGTATATCGAGCTTTCCGTTATATACTGTTTTTCTGTTTTTCACAGCCAAAATAATGGACGATTTGATGCCTGTAGCTTCTGTGCCCCGCCCCCGTCGATTAAAAAACGTAGACGTCAGAGAAATTAAGCATTCCCCTCTTCTTCTTTTCTAATTCTAATATAGAATAGAGTCACCTGCAGGCCACGGCAGCCTAGAATCAAGGCCCAAGCAAGCATGCATAGCAGCAATTGATAAAGCACTCATCTACTCAGGGCCAACCCTGCCTGACTCTCAGGATTGAAGAAATTCTACTTGCATTTTACGCAGCCTAGATCTAGAGAGTACAGAGTGCATCTTATACCGTAGTTGCTCCCTGCTAGCATCACAAAATGACTTGGAACATGAAACAGAGCAGGCCAGGTTCTAAAAGAGAAAGGGACCTTCGAGCTCTACCACTGCTTCTGCTGAGAAAACCTCATGAGAGAGACACCAATCATACTTTCTTTAGATTCTGTCAAGCTCCAAATGAAATTCTGAACATGAGATTACTAGAATGCCTTGTGCAATTAGACCATAGGTCTCAACAACAGATTCTTGTTAGGACAGCAGTTGCATGGACCGACTTTTTTCTCCATACATGCAACCCAACATGGGTGTTAGACATCAGAAAACTTCAAAGAAAGATGATTCTCTCTCCAAGCAGCTAGAAAGGCTTCCAAAAAACCAGGGTTTACAAGTCCATCCACGAGTTTATATAGCATACAGAATAAGCAGAGATCGGACTTAAGAATCACTTGATCAAGAAGAAAATTGCCTTGTATATTTATTACCACAAGTCATCTGACATGTTACATGGTATGCACTTCTTATCTGAGGAAACATGTGCTAGAAAAGGCTCTGCTTGAAGGAATCTACGAATTATTGCTTTGAAGGAAGCTACAGATAGCATCATGGCTGAAAGAAATGATTCCATGCATTGGTAACGAAGCTGCAATAACAATTTGCACGGAGAAAAGGATTGCCAGGCATTTCAATGATAGGGCAACACCCCAATCAGAGGCTCCATGCCAACCAATTGATGCTGTAAGAATTTGTATACAGATTCAGTTGTCATGGCAGCTACTCTAACAATAACACCTATTCCCTGCAGCAACAGAAAACCAGAGGCTAGTTTGTTACATTCATATCTACAGGGCATAACAAGCAACGGTAAAGATCAGCAAGCTAGTTCAGAAGGTCAATTTGCAGCACTCTTTCAATGTCAAGGAGAATGAGACAAGAATGACTGTTATATCACCATATCAATTGTATCATGGCAGAAAGAAAAAAATAACATACCTTTGGACCAAAGACACTGCAAGATGCAATAAATGATGGTTTTGTGAAATGCCTAGAATTTGATTGTGCGCAGCCACTTAAGCCAGTGAAAGGAATGTGCAATTGCTCAGACATCATCCTTTTCACGTTGTCTTGAACTTCACTTTGAATATGCTTCAGCTTTGGCCTACAAGAAAGAAATAACTAGGTCATAAACCATCAGCTCATCAATCACCAAACTACAGACAAGTTACACCACATAATGAAGTATCTACCCCAAGAGTATGATCATTGCAATAACTTGGTAGCCCCTCATGCGTTCAGTGATAGGAGAAATGCTCTGTTGCTCCAACAATACCTGTAATAGAATGGTAAGCCAATTCAAGCAACAACTCACATGATTTGAGTATGAAATGTGACCACAACAAAGGTGAAAAATGATACCAAAAACTAATGAATGGAGGATATCTTTTGAATTATGCTAAATGACGAGACAATTCCTGCTATTTGTTGGAAGAACTGGAGAAAAAAAGTGGAAAAACAAAAAAAACATATAACAAAAGAAAAGAAGGAAAAGACAATCACAAAGTTAGAACGTAGGCTTCTCCCAAATGAATGTGAAATGACAGGTCCAATGAAATACGCATACAAAAAGATCATATAAACAGCGGAAAAGAAATGAAGTGCATTACTATCAAGCATCAAAAGTGTTTGAGAATAATACAAATCATATCCTGTGACCTCACTTAACAACTTAGGTTTTTAAATAAGATGATTCTTTGGTATGGTATCAGATTCTTGTTGATCAAAAGATCACAAGTTCAAATTTCATTACCCCAATTCTCTCTTCTAATTGAAATTAATTAATGGCACTTGGTAGTGTGGGCAAATCATATTCTAAAGCTTCACCTAACAACTTCAGCTGTAGGTGAGATGATTCTTTGACAAAAAAAATATATTGGTAAGGAAGAAAGCTAAAAGAAATAAACTAACTAATAAAATACGACACATTAAAAAGTTGGAGCAGCCTTGGACATTTAAAGTAAAACAGAAATAAAGTGACCATGCAAAAAGATAAATATAGGGAAAAAACAATGGCATCTAAAAAAGCAGTATTTCTATTGATGAACAAGGACAATCCCAATCTGTACTATAGTGATGCAGAAAGAACATTACAGTATCTAGAAACAAGGGCTGATTATCATCGAAGAATATGTTGTTGGTGCTCTTATAGAGATCAAAATCCCATTTCTCTCCGCTTTCATGACGCCCACTGGTAAACCAATCAACAATTACCAAATTGGAGTCCAGAAGCACTCTGAATACTTGTTTTTGAGAGTATCTTGCAGTTGAAAAACAGGTCACTGGATCTGGAAGGATAGCCAAAAGAGCATCGCTGCCAACTGTTACCTACTGCATGGCATGAAATAGCCACTATCACTTGAAAAGACCATCAATATAAATAAATAGTGGAGTTTCTTATGAACTTTCTCGCCTGACTCAACAAACATTTCTTGTGCTTCGAATAAAAAAAAAACGAAAAATTACTAACTTGCAGCCAATTTATTCCACGAACAACTAGAGGTTCAGAAGAAAAATAATTATTGGGACATGTTTTCAAGTGAAAAAAACACAGTATAATCAACAAAGCATCGCTGAGAGCATAATGTGAATATCATAAGATTTTCTATTAGATGTTGTAATTACCATAAGCTTTGAAGATAACAATGCATTTTGGTCAAGATAATTAATTCAGCTTTTGAAAGATCGCTACCTCCAGGAATTGTGCAGAACATTTGGATCCCACAGACTTGTAGACCTATTATTCAAAAAAGTTCACAAGGAATAAACATTAATGTATTGGATTAAGCAAAAATTAGAGATACAATATCAAGGATTAAAAGAAAAGTCACATTTATCAATGAAAAAAAAAACCTAAGGAAATCAATAAAATCAATTAACCTTAGTGGAAGCTTGAGTTGTGAAGACAGTGGTGCATCCATCTCCAATTTCAAATTCACATGATATAGAGTCCCCCTGCACCCAAAAGAGAGTACATAAATAAACAAATTAAAAGGCCAAAAGAACATATATATATATATATATATATATATATATATATATATATATATATACGAAAACAGGATAAGGGCAACAGCAGTAATCAAGCAAAGATCGAAGAAGAAGAGATGGAGGAGCATTAGCATACAGAGACGATGCCACCGCCATAAGTGAGGGAGTAAATCCAAACGGAATCAGTTTTACAAGGACCCGCCTAACAAGAAAAGCAATAACATTCAGGAGGATAGTCTTAGATTGCTGACATGATCATAATAGATAAGAGTAGCAAACGAAAAGAGAGGAGGTTAGTTGGTTACTTTAGAGGGAACGATGAATTTGAGAGGATACTTAGAGAAGCATCTTGTCACTGTTGATTTCCCTCCTACCTTTTCCACTACTACCTTCCCTGTTCTTTCCATCTCTCTCTCTCTCTCTCTCTCTCTCTGCATAAAGTCAGCGCTTCACTCAGTCTAAGTAACAAGTCCGGGTCACGACTCACGAGTGGGCGTCAGTCGCTTCTTTTTTTTTTTTTCATATTTTTGACAAAATTAAATCTCTTGATAGAAATTTGGAGAAATGGCTAAGCTTATAAGATTAATATTCTATCTATTTTTATATCTTTAATTGAGACAATTAACAAAGAAATTAAAATAAAATGAACATTCACGGTAAAAATTGCGTTGTCGTAATTTGTTTCAACTTCTATTTTTTTTCAATATGTTTATCTTTTTTCTTCTTATTTTTATCTTACTAGAGATTTCTCTTATTAATTATTTTTTTAATCTATTTTTCTATGTACTTTATACTAACCCAACTCTCAATTTTTTTATACACATCTTTTTATATATATATATATATATATATATATATATATATATATATATATATATATATATATATATCATCATGAGTTTCTTTTAATATCACTAACCCTCATGGTTAACGTGTTAACCTCTGGATCACATATTAATATTTATATATTTTTATGATAATAATTAAATAAAAATTAACTAATAATATGCTTGGTTGAGATTAAATTTAAATAAATTTATAAGAAGATCATCAACAAGCATGGACAATTAAATGAAAAAATAAATTAATAAGTTCAAGAAACAAACTAAATGAAGACTTAGTTTTTAAGAATTCATTTTAGTGCTTATTATGTAAATCTTTTATATCTTCCTTGATAGTACAAATTAAAATGAATTCACACAAATCACATTGCATGCATTATAGGATTGATATGCTTATAGTTGGTTCAGAATTTACCATACTTAAAACCGCTTTAAACTAGATTTTAAGTTGAACTGGTTGGTTGCTTGACCATATCAAGTGAATTGATCGGCCACTTATTCATTAGGGATGAATATATGAGAATTTGCAGGAAATGACCGACCGTTTGACTTGAACAATCTGAACCGGTTAACTATTTTAGTTGTCAGCAGAACAATAACGGCTATAAAATGATTAATTTTTTGCTAGAATATATATATATATATATATATATATAATTAAAGAATTAAAAATAAAATTTGAATATATATTATATACAAGCTATATAAAAGCAAAAACAACTTCAAATTATCAATCCTAAATTATACTTATATGTATGCGTTAAAACCTTTATATTCTTACACAAAAATATAAATTCTCACACTCACTACACTTAAACACCTTCATACATTTTAAGTGCTATTGAGTGAGCTATAGAGATATAAGTTTCAATTATATTATCTACTCTTTGAAAGAGTATTGTTACATTTCAAACAATTATAATCCTTCAAGAGTTTAAGTGAAAAAAAAAATGGTATTTCTTCAAGTGGTGAAAAGGACTTAGTGAGGATTCATCAAGAACATTGTAATATTTGGCTTGAATTAGTAAAGAATAATATACTCAAGATCAGTTTGGTACTTACGGTATGGATGTAGACTTATCGAACCACGTTAAAAACCGAGTTTGCAATTTTTATCCTTATATTCTTTACTCTAAGCACTTTAATTATATTGTTGGTTAATTGTGTTTAATTGAATTTATTGCAATATTTATTATTATTATTAGTGAAATATCTAATTCACCCTCGTAGATGTTATTGTTGCTTTAATCCTAGAATAACAATTGGTATCAGAACTTAGTTCTCATTTATATAAGTTTGCTTAGACTTTAAATAGAATGACAAGCACTAGTTTTAATGTTCAAAATGAAGGATCATCAACCTTTAGGCCACCTTTCTTTGATGATAATGACTATGCCTATTAGAAAGCTAGGATATATATATATATATATATATATATATATATATATATATATATATATATATATTCAATTTATTGATTATGATTTATTACTATCTATTGAAAATGGACCTCACAAGTCTACTAAAATTAAAAATGATATAACGGTTCCTAAAGCCAGAAGTGATTATACCGATGGTAAAAAAAAATGTTATCTATAGATGCTAAAGTTATAAATACTTTGTATTATGCATTAAGTAGAAGTGAATTCAATAGGATCACATCATACATGAATGCTGGAGATATATGACATGCATTAGAGATAACACATAAAATAATGAATCAAGTAAATGAATAAAAAATTGACATGTTAGTGAATTAATATGAGTTATTTAAAATGCTTTCAAATGAATCCATAACTAGTATGTTTACTAGAATGACAACTATCACTAATAATTTGGATGATCTTGGTAGGATTTATACTAATGTTGATATTATGAGTAAAATTCCCAAGTCTTTGCCAAAGACTTAGGAAGCAAAAGTGATGGAAATCTGAGAAGCTAAGGACCTCACCAAACTTTCAATGGAAGAACTCATCAGATCACTTATGACTCATGAAATCGCCATGGAAAAACAAGAACTAGAAAAGAAGCCAAAAAAGAATTTGGCATTTAAAATCATACATCATGTTGATGGTGATGGTGATGGTGATGGTGATGGTGATGGTGATGATGAAGTGGAGGCGGACATTGCACTTATCACGAGACAATTCTAAAATTTCCTAAGAAAGAAGTAGGAAATAAAAAGTTCTTAAACTTCAAGAAGGATGGAAATAAGGAAAAATATAGTAAGGAAGCATTTAGATGCTATAAGTGCAATAAGAAGAGACATATAAAGGTTGATTGCCCTCTCCGTCAAAATAAGAAGAAGAACCTTCATCACAAATGAGCAATAAAAGAATTATAGAGTGATGACTCAGACTCTAGCTCAAGTGATGGTGAAGAGCATTTTGCAAACATGTATTTTATGGCAATTGAAAGTGATAATGAGGTAATTTCTTCGGATGATAAATCCGACCTATCTTATAATGAATTGTATGATTTATTTGAGACATTGTATGATGAATACAAGAAGTTAGGTTCCAAGTATAACTTATTGAAAAAGAACTATGCATGTTTACTTGTTAAGAAAGATACTTTAGAAAATAAAGCATGCATTGTAATTGATGATTGCATTAAGATGAACCAATTTAAAGAGGAAAACAAGGCTTTAAAGGAAAAGGTTGATAAGTTGAACACTACCTAGTTAAATTCACTTAAGGTTCTAAGATTTTAGAAATCATATTTACTAGTTAAAGATGTGTTCTCATAAAAAAAAAAAAGATTTAGGCTATCAACCTAAAAAGAATTAAAAAAAATTAAAAAATTACTTTGTTAAAGCCAAACAATCACATGACCCAAACTAAACATGTAATTATTGTAGAAGCATTAATCACTTGATTTATGTATCTCCTATGAAAAAGAACAAAGTTAATAATATGACTTGGGTTCCGAAAAGAACCACTACTAACCACAAAGGACCTAAAAGGTATGGGTACCTAAAACCTCATCTTGATTTTGTGTGTGTAGTAATCAAAGGAATATAGAAAGTGGTTTTTAGATAATGCTTGCTCAAGACACATGACCAGAGATGGTTCATTGTTCTCAAGCATTACCAAAATCAATTATGGAATTCACCTTTGGAGACAACTTAAAAGGAAAGATCATTGAAGTTGGCAATATTAGAGGTAAGTCATTTCCCTCTATAAAAAAAATTATTTCTTGTAAATAGTCTAAAATATAATTTGTTAAGTATTAGTCAATCGTATGATAATGGCTATAAAATTATGTTTGACCATGTATGTTGCTTAATCCTTGAAAATGATAAAGTTGTATTTGTTAGTAAATGTTTATAAGATTAAAATTGATGCATGCATGAGAATATAAAGTTATCTTATTGCTAACATTAATGATAGTTTTTTTTTTTTTACATAGAAGACCTAGTGATATAAACATGGAGATGACTAATAGATTGAAGGAGTGGAATAAAAAAAATTTTGAGAACATCTTTTAGAGGAAAATAAGGGTTCTTGCCAGTTTTGGTGAGATATAAAAAGCCATTGCTAAGGGTGGTAATAACCACTTGTACAAGTTAAAAAATGAGTTGACTAGTGAATATAATCAAACTCTTAACCAGGAGGAGATCTATTAGTATCAAAAATTAAGATGCCGATGGATTTCTTTTAGGGATAAGAACACTTTATTTTTTCATACAAAGACTGTGATAAGGAGACGAAAATATAAGATTAGAGCTCTAAAGGATGAGACTAATTTATGGGTGTGAGATGAGGTCACTTTGAAAGATATAGCGGTGCAGTTTTACCAGAAAGTATTCACATAGGAGGATGGAGTAGTTTAGTAAGATAGCTTATAAAATGTTTTTCCTGAGGTAGATTTGGTTCAATTTGACATGAAATCTTTTAAGGCTTCAAGTCCGAATGGATATCAACCTATTTCTATCGGTCTTAATGGTATATGGTGGGGCCGATAATGTGTAAGTTTATTAAGGATGTTTTTTAAGGGACTTCAGAAGTAATAGATATCAACCACTCTTATATAGTTTTGATTTCAAAAGTTATATTTGAACCAATTTAGACCAATTGGTTTATGCAATGTTAATTGAAAAATTTTGACTAAATTGCTAGTGAATCGGCTCAAACAATTGATGCCTTGATTAATTAATAAATTTCAGAGCAATTGTGTGCCTGGTAAGCAGATTACGAATAACATTATGATTGCTCAGGAGGTTAATTTCTCCATGCACAAGATGAAAAGGAGGAAAGGAGTCATGACTATTAAGGTTGATCTTGAAAAGGTATATGATAGGTTAAAGTGGGACTTCATTCAAGAAACGTAAATAGGGGTGAGATTACCTAAAATGTTTGTAGAGATTATCATGAAATTAACGTAGCGGAAGTCTATTAAATAAAAGGATCACCGTCCCTTTGTAGATAATTACTCGAGTCCACGAGCAGGAAATAGATTACTCGAATCCACGAGTAAGAGATTGAGGTTCTGAATGAAATTCTTATTTCAATGAAAATTTTGAGCGTCTGTAACGAGGATTGGTTGCTTGTATTTCTAGCTACCAATCCTAATTCCAATCAGAAACGTACTTGCAGAGATAATTAAAAACATATAATATTCCTACTTAAAAATGTAAACTAAAGTTCTAACTTTTAAACAATAATAACAGTAGCAGAGGAGCACTTAAATAGTGGAATCCGTGTGCAATAAGGAAAAGAGCAGTAGTGGCAGAGCATGCTTCTTTGAATCATGACGTGTTCTTCCTTGCAGCACTAGGATTCCAGTTGGTCTAGACTTCCTTCATTAAGTTGTCCTACATCAGTCTCCCCTTCTTGAACAAAACTCGTCTTTGAGTTGATCAGGTGAGAAGGACATTCATCTGGAGGATGATAGTCAAATAGGTCAGCAACATTGAAGGTAGGGGATATGGTCATTTCTGCAAGAAGGTCCACAACATATGCATTGTCATTAATCTTCTGTAGGATTTGGAAAGGGCCATGCTTTTTATTGTTCAGCTTGCTATACGTTCCTGCTGGTAGTCGCCCCTTACGTAGATACACCATCACAAGATCTCCTACCTTATAAACCTTGGCTCGTCGTTTGCGATCTGCGGCTGTTTTGTACCGGACATTAGCTTCCTCTAGATTCGCTCGCACTTCATCCTAAATTATTTTAATCCGGTCAGCCATATGCTCTGCTGCGATGCTCATTCCTGGAATTTTAGGCAGCGGTGCTAGGTCCAGTGCATGATGTGGTGGCTGGCAATAGACAATTTGGAATGGAGTTTTTCCCGTGGACTGTTTTTAGCATCTTTGTTATAGGCAAATTCAGCCTGTGCCAGTGTAAGATCCCATTGTTTTGGTCTCTCCCCTAAGAGGCAGCGGATTAAGTTTCCCAGAGTGCGATTTACAACTTCTGCATGTCCATCGGTTTTAGGGTGGCTAGTGCTACTGAATTACAATGATGTATCAAACCGTCACCATAATGTCCGCCAAAAGTGGCTTAAAAATTTTGTGTCTCGATCCGAAGTGATGGATTTAGGAACTCCATATAGACGAACCACTTCTTTGAAGAATAGATTTGCGATGTGCACGGCATCTGATGTCTTTTTACATGCGATGAAGTGAGCCATTTTGGAGTACCTGTCCACTACTACAAAGACGGAGTCAAATCCACGCTGAGTTCGTGGAAGTCCCAGGATGAAATCCATAGATAAGTCTTCCCAAGGGGCTGCTAGGATGGGCAACGGCATGTAGAGACCTATGTTCTGCGTGTGTCCTTTGGCGGCTTGGCACGTAGGACAGCGTTTGACATGGTTACCAATGTCCCGTTTCAGCTGGGGCCAATAATACCTCTCTTCTTCCATAGCCACTGTTTTGTCCCGTCCTAGATGGCCCCCCAAACCGCCACCATGGAGCTCGCGGGTTATCTGTTCTCGTAAGGAGCTCCTAGGGATGTATAACTGATTGCCCCAGAATAAATATCCCTCTTGAATATGCATGCCTTCCTGTGAGCGTCCTTATAGACATTTGGTCCAAATAGGGCCAAAATCTTCATCATGCGCATACAAATCCTTAAGGCAGTCGAAACCCATAACTTCAGTCCGTATAGTGACAAGCAATAGCGTCCTTCGACTTAAAGCATCCGCTACTTTATTTAGCTGCCCAGCCTTATGTTTCAGGGAGAAAGTGAACCTTTGGATGAAGGATACCCAACGTGCATGCATTCGGTTCACATTATTCTAGTTATTAATGAATTGTAAGGCGTGGTGACCACTAAAGAGGATAAGCTCCCTTTGCACTAAGTAGTGCTCCCAAACCTTTAAAGCACAAAACACAGCATAAAGTTCAAGTTCGTAGGTGGACCATTTCTTGCGAGATTCACTTAGTTTCTCGCTGTAGAAAGCAACAGGCCTACCTTCCTAAGACAATACAGCACCAACGCCAACAATAGACGCATCACACTCCACTTCAAATAATTTATCAAAATCTGGCAATGCGAGAACTGGAGCAGAAGACAGCTTTTTTTTAATTAGTATGAAGCTTTGTTTTGCTTCAGGTCCCCAATGGAATTTCCCTTTCTTCATGCATTCAATGATCGGTGCAACGATTCGACTAAAATTTCTAACAAACCGTCAATAGAATGTTGCTAGGCCATGGAAGCTATGCACCTCGCTGACATTCTGTGGAGTAGGCCATTCCTGGATGGCTCTTATTTTGCCTTCGTCGACTTTAATCCCCCCAGCACTCACAACAAATCCCAAAAATAGCAAACTACTGGTTATGAAGTCACACTTTGTCAAATTAACATACAGCTTGTTCTGTTGTAATACTGTTAGCACTTTCCTCAAGTGCTCCAAGTGGTCAGACTTGCTATGGCTATAGATTAAAATATCGTCAAAGTACACTACAACAAAACGGCCAGTGAAGGGTTTAAGTACCTGATTTATTAGGCGCATGAAGGTACTCGGGGCGTTGGACAGTCCAAAGGGCATTACTAGCCATTCATATAAGCCCTCTCTCATCTTGAAAGCAGTTTTCCATTCATCCCCAAATCTAATTCGAATCTGATGATAACCACTCCGTAAATCAATTTTTGAAAAAATTTTCAACCCTGACAGCATGTCTAGCATATCCTCCAGGCAAGGAATTGGAAATCGGTACTTAATTGTGATTTTGTTAATGGCTCGGTTGTCTATGCACATGCGCCAACTGCCATCTTTCTTTGGTACTAGCAAGGCTGGCACTGCGCAAGGACTCATACTCTCCTAAAGCAATCCCTTTCTAATCAGCTCTTCTACCTACTCTTGTAGGATCTGACTCTCTTTTGGACTCATTTGATAATGGGGTCGATTTGACAGACTAGCCCCTGGAGTGAGATCAATCTGGTGCTGAATATCGCGCATGGGGGGTATTCCATCTAGTAGCTCTGATGGTATGATTTCCTGAAACTCTGCTAGTAAGGGTCTTAGCTCCTGAGGAATGTTGTGAAGTTCAGTACCGATTCCTCCCCCAATTACTACTGCAAAAAGCTCTCCTGTCTTCTTGGCTTCGTCCATAAATTTTTCCCCATCGACCAGAAGCACTGACTTCCCTTTGGTTTTCGGTTCGACTACAGAAAATTCTTCCTTTATTGGACCCAACACGACTTTCTGCCCTTTACTCCTGAAGATATACACATTATCGCGCCCCTTGTATATAGCATCCACATCAAACTGTCATGGTCTGCCTAGAATTATATGACAGGCATCCATTTCAACTATGTCACAAGTAACGTTGTCCAAGTAATTTTGCCCAATGGAGAATTGAATGCGGCAAATTTCTGTGACCCTTGCTTCTGCACCCTGTTTGATCCAGCCGATCTTATATGGTGATGGATGTCTCTCAGTTTTTAACCCCAGCTTTGCTACCATGTTTTTTGAAATTATATTCTCGCTGTTGCCGCTATCTATAATGACATCAGATACCTTTTTATTCACAGTGCACCTGGTTCGAAATATGTTGTGTCGCTGTGTTTGCTCTATCTGTTTTGGCGTAAGTAATAGTTTTCGAACTACTAGGGAACGTGACAATAACTCTCCCTCATCTCCCCCTGTGACTTCGTCCTTTTCATAGGTGTATGCTAACTCATCTTCTACTCCTTATGTTGTTAAATATGTTTCTATTAAGTTCACTGTGCTCCGCCTGGGACATTGATTGGAGCGATGTCCTGGTTGCCCACATCGATAGCATTTATCTGTCGATGGACGAGCATAAGGATTTCTAGGTACTTCTATCGTTCCTCCAGTCTTTGAGGGTGCGCCCCGTTATTGTTTGGTCCTTTGGAAACTTTCCTTTATCTATTGCAGCCCGATTAAGATCAAAAAAGCTTTTCGTTCCAGCTATCGACTTTGCTCGTTCCAGTTGTGTTTCTGCTTTTGTAGCCAGGTTGATGGCTTCAGTTAAAGAATATATGGTTTGCATGGAGACTCGATCCTGTATAGCCAAATATAGACCACCAACAAACCTGTTGACTTGTTGCGCATCAATTTCTGACAGATTATTACGTGAGGATAATTTGTGTAATTCTTCAACATATGTTTGCACTGTCCTGTTTCCTTGTCTGCAATCCTGATATTGTTGAAACAGGATCTATTCATAATCTGGTGGTAAATACCTGGCTTGTAGAAGTCGTCTCATCTTTGCCCATGTTTGTACCATTCCTTTTCTCTGTCGCATTCAGGTGAGTTGTAGCAGCTCCCACCATGCAGAGGCTCCTCCCATCAATCTGTAAGCAACCAATTTTACCTTTTTATCTTCAGGGATCTCCATGTAGTCGAAGAATCTTTCAACTACTGCCAGCCAATCAAGAAACCCCTCTATTTGCAACTAACCATAGAAACTAGGTAAATGCATTTTCATACGGAATGTTTGTGGTTCTCGCCCTCCTACATTGCGCTGTCCCTGGTGGTTGTGTCAAAATATTCATCATCATCACTCAGTTCATCCTCGTAGGCTAACTGCCTACGTGGAATTGGATGGCGTTCACGAGGAGGAACAATCCTTTCCCTATAATTTTTGCCTTCGAGCTGCAGGTTATTTCCTGTTGTTAGTCTAGCAAGGGTTGCTTGTATTGCTTGTAACGCTTGCTGGGTCTCACGCTGGAAGTTCCTGAATTCAGTTTGTGTGATCATGCCCTCTTCATGCTTGGCATCATCAAGAGCTTCGTTTTCACTCCGTGTGTTTGCCATCTGAACAAGTTAAACCAGCTCTGATATCAACTGACATAGCGGAAGTCTATTAAATAAAAGGATCACCGTCCCTTTGTAGATAATTGCTCGAGTCCACGAGCAAGAAGTAGATTACTCGAATCCACGAGTAAGAGATTGAGGTTCTGAATGAAATTCTTATTTCAATGAAAATTTTGAGCGTCTGTAACGAGGATTGGTTGCTTGTATTTATAGTTACCAATCCTAATTCCAATAAAAAACGTACTTATAGAGATAATTAAAAATATATAATATTCATAATAATAACAATAGTAGAGGAGCACTTAAATAGTGGAATCCGTATGCAATAAGGAAAAGAGCAGTAGTGGCAGAGCATGCTTCTTTGAATCTTGACGTGTTCTTCCTTGCAGCACTAGGATTCCAGTTGGTCTAGACTTCTTTCATTAAGCTGTCCTACATCAGAAATGCTTCACTAAGCATTTTATGGAATGATATTCCTTCGTCTAAGTTTCTTCCTTCAAGAGGAATTACACCACGAGATCTGCTATCCCTGTATATTTTTGTTTTATACCTGGAAAAGCTTTCTTAAATGATAAGTAGAGAGGTGGAGACGGGTTCTTGAAAGCCTTTCAGAATGAGCAAAAGGGGTTAAAGTATTTCTCATTTATGTTTTGCAGATGACATAGTATTTGCAGAAACTAGTGAAGATCAGATAGAAAGAATTATAACAGGATTAAATGAGTTTTGTGAGGTCTTAGGGTAGAAGATGAATGTGAGCAAAACTAATATATTCTTCAGCAGGAATGTAACTCCTTCATTGGCTAGAGTTATCAGCAGACAAAGTGGATTTAATGTCAATGAGAACTTGGGTAAATATGTGAGGGTTCATTTGCTTTATCAAAGGATCACACAACAAACATATAATTACTTGATTGAAGCCATGCAAAAGAGGTTAGCAAACTGAAAGTCAAACAACCTCTCGTGAGCTGGTACGATAACACTCTACAAGTTAGTCCTTTCTTCTATTCCTCTGTATCCAATGCAGGCTACCATGCTCCTAAGTAGTATTTACCAGAAGAAAAAAAGTTTCCAGGGATCGAACCGACTACGAAGGATACGAAAGGAAAAGAATCAAGCACATCAACAAGTACATCGGACCTAGGGCAGAACACATAGAAAATTTAGATACGCAATAACAAATCACCCTTCGATTGAA